>VUQG01020394.1:0-15112 GCA_015106755.1 Etia nguti
TGAGAGGCAAGCGGGTCTATCCCCCGCTTTGCCGTGAGACTGGGCTGGGCAGACATCTCCGAAATCATCGAAGCACTTTTGCAAAGAGGCTCTATCTTGACAAACCGACCAGATATCTGAAGATTAAACCACTACATTCTTGGCTAAAAAATATTAAAACGGTATTTGGTGACACACAAACAGGGTTTTTCAGAGTTCAGCTCTGTTAGTTTCCACATGCCAGTTGTTGGCGTGCAGAAACGCCTTCTAAAAACAATGGCCACCAGGCCAAAGCAATGGTTTTGACTCGACCAGTGTTAACCCCGCCCCCTGAGTTTGATGGGTGAGGTTGACAGATAAAATTATTTCATGGTGAGACCTGAAGGAGCCAAGTGTGCCAGAAAGAATTAATTAAATACACCATTAAATAATTATTTAAATGTGGCAATAATTAATTAAAATGGGAAATATATAAATAATGAAATGTGTCAATAAATAATTAAATGTGTCAAAAATATTTAATTAATTATTTCCCATTTTAATTAATTATTTACAATTTTAATTAATTATTGCCACATTTAATTAATTATTTAATGGTGTATTTAATTAATTCATTATGGCAGTCCTGGCGTTCCATAGTTTCTTGCCAACTACCACAAATAGATAAAGAGCATCTTTTAAATTAGAGGTTTTAAACCCTTTTCAGTGCAGCCTAGAGGTATACATCTTCCTAATTTCACACACAAACATATTTAAGTGAAATTTTCACTGAAAGACAAAGGGTGCTGATGGACATTACACTGTTCTAAGCATGGGAAACACAGTAATGTATTGGCTGAGATGTGAGGATGACATTATGATGATGGCAAAAAAGACAGGGGAAATAAAATCGCACTGTGTGTGTGTGTGTGCACGCGTGCAGCTCGAGATAATTGCAGATAAGTCTACTCAGGCTGCAGACAGTATTTATGTTATGTGTTGGGACATGTGGCAGTTGAGCTGAGATCGGCTCACCTGTAGCGCTTAGCAGGTCCAAGAGGAAAGACCTCTTATCGCTCTCTTCCACCCACACCACTTTCTGAGTGATGTTCTCCGAGGTGGAACCCACTCTGCCCACTGCCAGGAAGATGTAATCCTCCAGGAAATCCCGAGCTAGGATCTGCAGGATGAGCAAAATATCTGCTTAACACAACTGTTTTGCACTGTCTGACCAAACAGATGGAAAATTTGACATCTTAAAAATGAAGCACTGATCACCATGTGAATGCTTGCTGCGCTTTTCTTTATTAGTAACAGCCAGATTTTTAAAATAAAAAAAAAAAATAAGAAGAAAAAAAGTTCCAATTTCTATGACAATTACTGCAGATAATGCAGATATACCTGGATTTCTTTGGGAAACGTAGCGCTGAACATCATAGTTTGTCGGATGCCTTTAGGAGGCATGGTGTCCTGTTCGACGATGCGCCGTATCTGTGGCTCAAATCCCATGTCCAGCATACGGTCAGCCTCATCTAGGACCAGGTAGCTAAAGGAAACAGAAGAAAAGAAAAGGACTTTGGAATTTAGAAAAAATGACAGACATTTACCCATCTCTCACTCCTGCTGTTCATGTCTTACTTGCAGTAGTCCAGTCCGATCTTGCCTCTCTCCATCATGTCCACAAGTCTTCCTGGAGTGGCCACCAGCAGGTGACAGCCTCTCTCCAGGTCTCTGATCTGCTGGCCAATGTCTGCTCCTCCATACACAACACAGGGACGCACTCTGGAGCGGTAGGAAAACTAAAAGGAAAACAGAACGTATTAACAATTAAACACAGATTTTAAAAAATACATCATTAAATAAACAAATTATTACACACTAATGTGTTTAAATACCTTCCTTGCTTCGTCATATATCTGCAGTGCCAGTTCTCTGGTGGGAGCCAGCACCAGGGAGATGGGGTACTGCTTGCGACGGCCATACTTTCCATTCTCCTGCAAAGAAATGACACAACACACAACATTTAAGTCTCACAGCAACACACATGTGATTAAAAGTGAAGAAGACAAAGGCCACACCATCAGCGGGCTGGAAACCAGACCAAATTCAAACATTTTACAGAACATGTGTCAAACCCATCAGGGACCGGTCTGTGACTCCTGAGAGCAAAAATCCCCCTGAAGGCTTCACAATATAAATGTTAAAACACTAGTGTAACAGGGATTACGTGACAATTATCAGAGACACGGCACTCAAATAATTCCCGATTTAAAGTTCATGGAATAATTCAACAACAGTGAATTTCGCAGAATAAAAACTGATTTTATTTCTCAATAACAGCTTAAAATAAATTAGACAAAATAACTCCCTGAACAGGTGCCAGGTGTCATTTCAAGATGGCTGCTGACAGGTAAGACTTGTGTCTAAAAGGGTTTTGCTTTTCTTTTAACTGCTGCTTGTTTTGCTTCTTCTTTGATGGTCTAGTATACTACTGGTGTCAAAAAAGATCAACTTAAGCAGGTTTGCTTGTTTGTTGCAGTGACTGAAACTGGTGCTTACCATTTGTGGTAACGTATGAACAATACCCTTTTCCCATTCACTTGTAGAACTGTGTGCGTGCCCGAACTTAATGCAATTTTTTAAAATCTGGAGGATATGCTTTAATTAACACAGGATAGTTTAATTAAATTACTTTATCATGAAATCCCCCACAGCACCTGAACCATTTGTTTTCCTCCTTTTAAAGCCATGATGAAATTAGCTGTATTTAACTAGATAATATTGATTTTTCTCTCTCTTACCTGTCCTGATGCTTTAGCTGCATTTAGGGCCTCTCCTGGTCCATCAGTGTAGATCTGGCTGAGGACTGGCAAGAGGAATGCTGCCGTTTTCCCAGAACCTGAAACACACGAAGACAGCCTCATCCATTTCTGCTTTTCATCTCATCGACCCAATTCCAATATTTTGTTATGTTTGTGTGCTACCTGTCTGTGCGCAGGCCATGAGGTCTCTCTTCGATTTAATAATAGGAATGGCGTATTTCTGGACAGGAGTGGGTCTGGTGTAGCGACTCAGAGCAATGTTACCCATGATAATCTCACCCATGTCCACGTCTTGGAACTGTGAGATCACAAATACAGAAACATGTACAGAAAGAGCGAAGAAAAGCAATAGTGCAGCTAGTATCTGATATAATGTGAGTAACTCACACTCTCGATGTGCTGAGGGCTGTTCTGTCCCGTGGCCTCAACAGGAATGTCATCGTATTTCTCAAAGTTAATCCCAGTGTTACTGCCAGAGAACAATTCACTACAGAGAGAGACAGCAAAGGTTAGTCGAATGCTCTGGAACTTTATCGCTTACAGCAACTGCAGCAATTTCTTAGGATAATTTATCTGAATGACATTATCTTAATGTCAAATTTTAAAAGAATAAAAACCCATCATTATTTTCACTGGGGCCGGTTAGCCATTTGAATTTATTATGTGTTAGGTAAGGGATATGCTGCAGAACCATAACAGACACACTTAAAGGTACTTCCATAATGACAGCAGACTAGAAACCTGCAAATAAGTTTTATTGCTGTGTTTTTAAGAACAAATGTCATTAAGATGACAACTGGAAATAAGAAAACATCAAAGAATTTGCTTCCCGCTTCCTGTGTTTTACTCTGTTAAACAAGAACCAATGAAATCCCAACAATATGACTCAGACACTGAGTCTAATAGTGAAATTACACTAGTCTAATAATCTAATTCTGTGCTATAATTTTTAACTTTTTTTTTTTTTTTTTTTGCAAAGTTTACCTGAAATTTCCTGATCTTACAATAAATCTCAATAAATTAGAAAGTAGACTACACCTCCCAGGACCGCTCAAAAGCACAGACTCACTGTTCAAGGCGTTCGTTGCGAGGGGTTGGCTTAGACCAGTCTCCGTCATCTCTAGATTCCTCCACCCAGCGGCTGGATCCTCCTCCTCCTCCATTACCAAATCCTCCATGCTCAAACCTGACCACAGCACGTACACATTAACAACAAATAATGAGGCAACTTTCTCCAAATTATACAACCACAGCTCTCCACTTAACACTTTTTGGGTAATAATAAACCATTTTAAGGGTTCACAAGAGGATCTTTTTTTTTTAGCTTTTATAGTAAACATGGGAATTTTCTGTTGAAGCTCAATGACATAAGTTCTCGACACTTTATCTGATCCGCTCACCTTCCTCGGTTAGCGTTGCCTCTGTCATTGAAGAAAGCAGACTTTCCACGGTTATTGCCAAAACTGCTATAGGCGTCCTTGGCAGTGTTCCAGCCACCTGCATCTAAAAGGAGAAAACCACAAAACTATCAGGTTTCAACACTATGCTAGCAGACACATCCAGTCATTCATGTAATAGAGAGGCAGATAAATGAACACATACTGGATGCACGAGCTAAGTAAAAGAAATTTTGGAAGCAGTAAAACTGAATCGCACCTTTATTTTCATACCCAGCAAAGCCCATTGGCTGTGCCGGGTTAATGGGGTTGAAGGCTCCACCCCTGTTGTTGCGGTAACCACCTCCAACGCCACCTCTACCCCGCTCCATGCGAGGCGGGCCACGGTTAAATGAGTTGCCTGTCATGCGATTGTCGTGGTAGCCGTTGACAAAGCTGTTGCGCGTGCCATCCCAGCCGTCTGCAGAGAGGAAGCATTGCACAAAATAATAACTATTATCACACCTGCAGGAACATCGTCTTCATGATCATCACTGCTGTTATTGCTGGAGCGCTGGCAATACATGCTATATGGGCAAAAGTATCGGGCTACACCTCTTAAATCTTTTAAATTCAAGTGTTTTCAGTCCCATTGTCACAGGTGTAGAACTCGTAAAAGTCGCCAACGCTCTGCTGACTCAGCAACTGCAGCGCACCAAACCTCCTCTAGCATAAACATCAGCACAAAAACTGTGCGCTGGGAGCTTCATGGTATGATCAACAGCTTCTGTAGGTGTAATGTGTGGCTGGCCCAGTACTTTGTCCATATAGTGTTGTTGCAGCATGTCAATAAAGACATTTATCAGCACCAGCGATTAGTTTTAGCCCTTTCTAAATATATCGAATTAATTTTGGAAGAAAAATTAACTCTTGTGAAAAGGTAGGAAATTAGATTCATCAGGTCAAAATGATTAAACAAACCAACTCAAAGAAGCACTTTCAGATGCTTCTACTGCTGCTTCCGATATGCAGCCACACTTTAATGTTTAGCCATTCACTATGAATTCCTATCAATAAGTCAAGTTTACAAAAAACAAACAAACTCTAAAATCAATATCAAAAAGACCAATTCCCCAACTTCCGCACAACTCTATCCAAGAAAATCAGAAGTTCATAGAGGAACTTACAGTTGGCTGCAGGCGCGATGGTGTAACCACCCTGTCGCCCAGCAGCAAAGGCATTTCCTGCTGGATTGGGAGACGAAATTCCAGTTGTAACTTAAGGTAAAAAAACAGATGCTGATATAATAAAGATACTTTGTGGATTTACCGGTGTGGGGTCTAATTACTTTTAGAATACTGTGTCACCCGATTTTCCTCACTATTCCAAAAATCAACCATAGGTGGTAGCAACATTTACAAAGCAGAGCACAGAGGAAGGAGACCGACTGCTAACCGTAGAGAAACAAAGATGGGCAGAGCTGAAAACTGGGTCTGAAAAGCAAAACCAGACCTGAAGTGCTTTAAACCTGCACTCTTTTTTTGCCATATAGGGAAAACCTGACATCAGCTCCCTCTCTGTGATCTCACTAAAACATTTCCTGCTTCAGGTCACAATGAACACAACTTAAAGGCCATTTTGTAAATTATATTATCTTTTCACAAAGGAGCATTATCCAGGGTATGCTCATTGGTACTTGGCAATTACAAATCATTAGCCAATGAGTGCGCATTTTCACAGTTCGACCTCCCCTTCGCACATCACATCGAGTATCATGATGTCAATGGATTTCACTAACCAGTGACAACTCGGAAATTCAGCTATAACCATGCATGATTTGAACATCTAAAAAAGTCTTGAAAATGATTTATTTGGTAGGAATTAGTGATGGGAGTTGCCCAGTGGCCTAAAAATAAACAGAATTCAGATTTTTCTTTATAGGAAACAAGGTTAAGTGGACCCTACTCACCATTTTTGGAAGCATCTTTGTTCCTTAAATGTGGAGGTATGTATCGCCCTGCAACAGAGATAGACATCCAAAAATCAGTCAGCACTTATGTCACACTGCATATATAATCAAATCTAACCAACTAATTTCAAGGTTGCAACTAAATGTCACTGTATTAAAAATGGATGTTCTGCACTTAAATAAAAATAGATCACGTGACCGAAAAGTCACCGTGTTTAATGAATAATAAAAGATTTAAAGACATAATTTCTTCAAAACCTTTGCAGCATCCAAAGACATGCATATTTTAAGCTAACAGAAACATCTGCTTTCAGCATCATCGTACAGAACTTACTGTGCCAGGGATGCATTTACACTGTACCACATGCAGACATACAGTCATTTTTTTTTTTAAACCTCTGTTTGTTTTAGCAAGACAAAATTAAAAGTTTAAACAAAAACACGAAGGTTGCTTACTGCTACTGCCGCCACCTTGTCCGTCTGCAGCGCTCAAGTCTAGGACAGCGAGCTAGAGAGGAAAAAAACAAACAAACACAAAAACAGAAAAAGACTCACCGACCCACTTCCAGCAACTTAAAGCTTTAAGTTACAGAATGAGTTATCAAAACTACTACTGCCCATGTCTTATATTAACTGGTGGCATTATAAGTTGATTTTTCTCCATCATAGACACAGAAACACAGCGTAGCATTTCTGTAGTAATCTCAATTGGCTAGGTTTTCAGTGGCTAATGCAGCAAGACAGCTCAGTGTCACTTTTCTATGTAACCACCACCACCCACCCTAAGTCAATACTTTTTCCTCTCAAATACTGTTTTTTCCCCCCCTGTTTCTTGCTGTAGTTTTCCATTACACCAATGCAACATTTATTCCCATAAATTAAGAATGCACATAAAACCAAATGAGTGGAAACTAGTATTTAGATTGTTGGGCAGGCTGTGTTTGAGGCCACAGACCACTTATCCTTAAGAGTAGGTGACACAGAGCTGCTGCCTACCTTTACAAAAAAAATATTTATGTATAATAAGGAGTGTGAAAAATCTGCTTGCAGGGACTGGTTAGAGTACTCAGATTTGACATGAAAAAGAAAACTAGAAGTCATTTTTATTTTTGTATTTCTGCAGCAGACTTTAAAAGAGAGAGAGAGAGAGGGAGAGGGAGACAGAGATGTGAGCTCCAGCGTGCTGAATTCCTATCATGATGATGTCAGCAAACTGCACCCAGCCACAGCTGGTCTGGGATACTGAGATGCGATGCTGGTGCGTCAAATCTCACTGCTGTCCAGGGAACAACTTTGGATTTAATGCTTTCATTACCAAAAATCTAACTGTGGGTTGGGGGATGGCGGCGGTGACATTCAGCTTAGGCCAACTAAACTCATGAGGACGTATAAGTCGTTGAAATAGGGGCCTGGGTTGCGCATCACACTCCTTCTTAGACATTTTCCCCCAATAGGGACTCTCCAAAATATCAACTGAGTACATGCAGTACTTTTCTGTTGCCATCCAGCCAGACACAGATAGACTACGTTGCTGGTGACGCAGAAGAAATGACCATGTCTTAGCGGGACGCAGTCAACATAAAAACATGGAATTCTGGAAAATGCTGCGTATCATCTAAAAGCCGGGGAGGGCGACAGTCACGCCGCATTGTTTGTGTAGCAAGCAGACCCGCAAGTTCCAGCCACATTGACCTCCATTTTATTATTATATCGAGCTGCAAGACAAGCGCAGTGGACGTAACAGTTCAGGGGTGCGTTTCATGTGTTCACATGAGGGGGCCAGAGGAACCACTCATGCGTCATTTCGCATTTAGCTCTTCGTTTTAAAGAACACCGGTCAGTCTAGCAGCAAAACATGAAGGTTTTATTTCTAGAATGCAATTCAATAAACGCATTTTAGGTCAGGTTGTAGAGGGGCCAAAACATTTTTCATGTCGTATGCTCCGCAGCCACCTTCAGACGTGTGCGCGCACAAATGCAGCGCACCCGACGTTAAGCTAGCACAATAGCATACTGTTAGCAGCCCCAGGCTAGCCGGCAAGCTAATGTTTACTACCGACGTTTTTTTACACTAGTTCTAAAGCGAACATTTAAGACATATAAAACAAACACAGCTTACCTGCTGTTCTAGACCGTGGGCATTTTCGACGGCCACATGACTCATAACTATAGAATATGGAGGAAAAATGATGCCGTTGAAAAGGGGACCTCTTTGTTTGCCGGGTTTTGATGTTGTTATTATTTCTCCTTTGCTTCTCGCCCGTTTCTGTGGTTATATCAGATGACAGCTATTTCATTTCCTTAACGGTTTCAGGTAACTTTTTAAAACGCTATAACTGAATTTCAAGTGGCGACAAAGTCCCTTATTTTCAGCTTCAAGGTTGATACTTCAAGCAAACACAGCTGTTGTCTGTTTGCTCTTTAGCTGAAGCTGAGACGAAGCCCTCATGAAGCGCGTGAAGGGAACGCGAACAATGTGAAAGCAAACATCCGGTGACGCCAAAATAAAAGCTTAAAAAACCAATACACGAACTAGACCTAATTTTATATCTACAGTATCTACAGTATAGCAAATTTTTTGGCGATAACAACAACAACAACAATAATAATAATAATAATAATAATAATAATAATAATAATAATAATAATAATAACAACATAGTGTATACTATTATACTATTAATATTTTGTGTTATTGAACTTTTTTTATTTGACGCACAATACTATAATAATATACCTGTTGAAATGTTTATCTACATCAAGAAGATACAGTGTAAGTTATGGAAAAGCGACGTTATGACCGTTATTTCCTTAGTTGTGCGGATTTATCATTGAAGTCATACAATTCGATTATTTATTAAAAGATTGTTTTAATTTTATAACCTTATGTCTGCATAGCAAATTAACGATGAGGGTTACATCCCCTTAATTTGAAATGTTCGTATTTCCGGACTGCTAGTGCAACTAGCAAACTTGGCAGACACCTCTCGAATGTTATTAATCTAGAAATCGCGAGATTTTAGTAGTAGGTTGTCGCGATATCTCCACTATACCGTTATACAAATGTTCTAGCGGAGAATTAAGTAGATTTGCAGTTGCTTTTTTTCAACCATCACTTGCTTTTAAAATCTTGCCAATCATATAAAACAAATATGAGAATACTTTAATTACACATCTTGCATTAGGTTGTGCCACGCAATGTTTAAATTGCAATTTTTTAATGTGGCCTGAGGCATTTATGCTAGTTTCCCGACAAAAAAGCAATCAAGTCTGACAGAGGTCACAGTGTACAATACGCACATAGTATAAATAAAAATGCATGCATATATATATATTATCATTCCCAATTCAGTTTTATTTATATTGTGAGACAAATCACAACAACACTTGCCTCAATGTGCTTTATATTTTAAGGTAAACACCCTACATTAATACATAGAAAACAGAGAAAACCCCAACAATCATTTGACCCCCCTATGAGCAAAAGCTTTGATGACAGTGGGAAGAAAAAAAACTTCCTTTTAACAGGAGGAAACCTCCAGCAGAACCAGGCTTAGGGAGGGGAGGCCATCTGCCGCGACCGGTTGGAGTGAGGGGAGGAAGAAACAGGAGGACAAAAGTTATAAAACAGCATTGAATTGCACATAACCTACAGCCCATTTTGGATCTTGGATCTTGGATGTCTGAACTCCATGTAGCTTTTATTATCTGCCTAGTTGTTTTGTTTGGTGTTTAGCCTACTTTAGCGTGACTCTGCTAATGTTATTTGTTGCCTAATAATGTAATAGGGTTTCTGCCAGAGAGAGATATTCCATTATAGAGAGTGACAGCATGTGGTATGAAAGATTTCCTGTCACTGTTGTTGTGGCAGCAGAGCCGAATCAGTCTGTCAGAGAAAATGCCCGTCTGCCAACAAGTGCTGCAGAGGGTGTTCAGGATTATCCATGATGGATAACCGTTTGTTCAGTGACCTCCTCTGCAGCGCTGCTTCCAAAGTGTCCAGTTTGCGGACGGTCTCAGAGCGAGCTTTCATAATCAGTTTATTCCGTCTGGTAGTGTGACCAGCTGCAGCAAAGTATGCTGCGCTCACCACAACTGAATGATATAAAATCCATCTTCAATCTATCATTTTGCTGTACACATTAAAGCATTTCTGCTTCCTCAGGAAATAGATGCCACTCAACCTCTTTTTGTACTCAGCCTCTGTGCTGGGCTTCCAGTTCAGCCTGTTGTCGACGTAAAAGCCCAGGTACTCTTGCTGCGTGTCCCTCCTCTTCCTTCTGAAATCGATCACCGTTTCTCTGGTCTTATTCATATTCAGAAGCAAATTATTCATTTCTCAAAACTCATCCACTCTTTACTCCTCCAGCCCATCACCTTCGCATCTAACTGCTGCAGATTTGAGTATTTCTGTATGTGCCATGACTCCAAGTAGTACTGAAACCCTCAGGTCTACAAATTGAACAGAAATGAAGACAGCACAGTCCGCTTTGGAGCTCCTGTACTCCACATCAGGTAGACCACCTTCCAGACTTGGATACTGTGGCCCACTTGTCAGGCATCCAGTAACCCATGACATGTCCTCATCAATGTCCATTCTGGCACACTGATGTGGTAATTCATTGTACTATAACCTTTATTTCTCTAGTGATAGCACCGTTTTCATTCAGTGGGATCAGCTCTCTATTTTGTGTTGTATTTTCTTCTCTTAATTTCTAATAAATGTGAGTCACTTTCAATAGACTCCCTCAGGATCAATAGCACTGATTCTGGAGGAGCATTGAGTCTGTGTAAAGCATCCCTTACATATTCCTGATTTACTGGCCAACTTCTGGAATCACTTTAAAGAACTTGTGGCACAACTTGTTTAAAGATTCAGGACGCCCACACTCAACACTCGGCACTGTCACACCGGACACCAAATTCATAGTAAAATTACACAGAATCAAGTTGTGGGCTTTCCTTTAAATGACGAAGCCTTAAAATGTGGGTTTGATTTAACATTAAGTGATTTAATGGAAACCCTTTCACGTCAACTCTGACAACAAAAAAAAACCATGTCGAAACAAAGTTGAGTAAGAGAAGAGAGGGTCACACGCGATGGGGCAGTCTGACAAAAACTATAACACTTTAAGTAAACTGTCAAACCAACATTTAAGATTATCATTTTATTAATATTATTTGCCATTTGCATCTGATATATGATAACTGATAAACAGAAGGCATAATGGAGTCACAGCTATGCGTCACTTACAGGAGTCTGCAGGAAAAAGCCAGATAAGAACAGACTGTATTAAAACCAGTAACTATGCTATACCCTTGCATTTAATAGAAAGTACAGGCCCCATTTGAGCTTAGTCAGATCACATCTGGAGCAGTGGTTTTGCTGACACACTTTGGTAACTCACAAAGGGAATCTTTCTTTCACCCACTTCTGCTAAAAGCTGCGCAAAACATGGGACTTTTCTGGTCTTTTGTGTCAACTAACTGCTCACCAGATTTGGTCTCAGGGTGGTGGTTAACCAAAATAAGACTCTACGTGGATTCCCGGTATGTTTTAGGTTTTAAACCACAAAAAAGTAAAAAAAAGTTAAAAAACTGTTCACACACATTTTGTTTTCTCTGTGGTTTTCAGACAGTTTCCATTGGGATGCCAATTTAAGGCCACCTCACATGTACACAGGATGTGTATGCGGTGACTATGAGGTGCTGTTAAAGAGTAGCCTCAACACTGCTCGCATTTTTCCTTTTATTTATGCAAAAATATTGAGATGTGTTTGTAGAAACATCAAGTCTGATTACTACAACCAAGTTAAGCAAAGCTTCCGTAAACCATGCTGTATTTCTGTTCTGTAGTTGTACAGCTGTCTGTTTTTGAGTTCCAAACTTGCAAAATAAAATACTTGCAGCTTTGTGTTGATCAATTATTTCCTGATATGCTGTACTGGAAGTTAGAAATGTCTGAATGGATGGGCCCTCATTGGCCATGCATTTGGTTAGTTTAGGCGAAAACACAGTTTGTTGATTTTAACAAGTTTCAAAGTCAATATTTGTTACGACCACCTTTATTCTTTAACACAGCCTGAATTCTCTTAGGCAGCTTTCTTTAAGTAGTCTTCAGGAATAGTTCTCCAGGCTTCTTGAAGGACATTTAAAGCTCTTCTTTGGATGTTTCTGCCTTTTGTTCTGTTCTCTGTCAGGATGATCCCAATAATGTTAAGGTCCAGGCTCTGGGGAGGCCAATCCATGACTGGTAGCATTTTCCATGTCTTTTCATGGAAAAGTATTGCTCAAGATCAAGAAAGTTTGGCTCCTGTTAGGGTTGAAAATGATTAAATAAAGCTGTTTTTATTATTTTTATATACACAATGCAGTGTGCTCATAATCGAGTTGGCGTTCCGTGTTTTTAGGGTCAAAAGCTTCGTCTAGCGCTATGACTGGGCTGAAATACTGAAAAGTTGATGTAGTAGTGCAGAGGGTTTTGCAGCATGATTACACATCACTGATAATGGTTATAAGGATATTCTCTGGGCCAAAGGGAGTCCGAACAGAATGTCCTGAACTAGATATTAGAATCAGTAATATTAAAATGATCAAGGCTAGGCAGGAAGATGTTTTTTGTGTCTGTCTTTATGATTCCAGGAAAAAGGAGCAGATAGGAGGTCGACGAGGAGCAGACGTGGACGGAGAGGAGGTCGAATGGAGACCTCAGGATGGGTTCTGGAAGAAGACAGACATAATAATCATTTGCTATTGTCGCAGTATAAAAACTGTACGGGCCAAACCAGGGTCATCCTTGAGGCAGGCTGTTGTGTTCATATCACGGTCCAGCGCTGTAACTTGTAATTTCAACTGCTGAAGCAAATTAAGTCTTTTTAAAATGACAGATATATTCCTTGTACTTCCTTCTGAAAAAACATGAACACGACAAAATATATGAAAATATGAAGAGATGAAGTCTGGCTGAACACTTTTACTTATTACTGTAGTTAAATTAAATAATTATGCAATATGAATTTTCAAACGTTCAAAGACTCTTCCAGCAATATTCTGAAACTTCAAAATACAGCAATGCCTTTTTGTGTGTGTGATTATCAATCATCTATTTATGGTGACATTATCTCGGTAAACACTAAATTGTGTAGCAGCCACAACTGAGGTGTAATAAAGCTGAAGATACTGAATGAGGGAGGAAAAAAAAACCTAAACTTGTGTGCGTTGGCTTGTGTGACAACTACCCACAGTAACTTTCCACTTCCAGTCTGTAACTTTCCATTGTAGTAGAGGCCGTTGTTAATTTATTTAACTGAGTGTTGGCATGCTTGTTGTCGTAGCTTTAGCATATGCAGAGTTTGCTTCACACACCATGACCTGGTTGCTCTTCGTTTGACATTGTTTTTCTTTAGAGAGCTCATTGTGTGCTGGTTTTATAGTAGCTCAAACATTTAAAAAACCTCATGTCCATGTTTCTAATGAATTACTATTGCAGTAACCGTCACAACAGCTGGTAATAAGTACATTTACAGTGTGCCTTGTAAACCTCAAGTCTACCATATTATGACAGTAAAGAAGGTTTATTTAGTAGTTCATCATATTATTTCAATATGCTAACATTCATCATTCACAGTAAAGTATAGTTGAGGCTCATAGGTGTAATTAGTTATGCAGAAGTCAGCAGAATGAATGCAGGTTTAACTCAGTGATCCTGCAAGGTAGAAAGATTTCTCTGTTCTCAACAAATAAGCATGTGCATAAATTGTTACAGCTATAGTTAAAATAGCAACCTGAGGAAAAACACCTAAATTCACCACACCCCAGGAACATATTTGTGCCAGTTTATCTTCTTAATATTTCACTATGCATGTGAAAATTGAGGCGTTCAGTTTATTAAAGTGCAGCCAACACCTGTTGGAGTATTGCAATGTGAACAAAAGTGGTAGAGAGAAGACTGGCTTGGGTGTATTGGTTGAGTTGGTTGCAGGAATAACGTGTTAACATTACTGGAAATTAATCCATCTGCTAGATGTCTCTCTTACAAAATATATTCTGTAGTTATAAACAGATATAACCTACATTTTCCCATCATTCTCAATAAAGCAAATCAGGTCAAAGAAAGCTTGTAAAGTTTGTAGTGTGCACTAGTTGTATTTGTATTCGTGTAAAATTCAAAATAGGCTTAAAAATCCATTTTTTTTGCGTTTCACTTCTAATTAACGTTATAGTGTAAGTATTCTTTAATTATGTCCATTATAGTAATTATGGATATGCAATATTAGTTGATGTTTTTCCATAAATCCAGCAATGAACATGTAACAAGGAACATCATTGAAAAGAAAATAACATAACAGCCATTGCCTCATCCATGGTTAAACCAACAACTAATAAAATACCATTGTGAACATTATGAACTCAACCACCACCCTACCTTCTTGGAGGACGCTGAAGAGACAGTGAAACTGACTTGCAGGGGCAGAACATGGTTGTGATGATGAATTGGTGCTGGTGGGGGGAGTTGGCAGACCGTACTAGGAGAGGATGCTTTAAGTGCATGTGATTATGCATAGCAGATGTTGACAGATGTTTGATATGTCTGCCTCTGCTGATTTGACTTTTGCACACATTACATATCACTTTGGTTTCATCTGCAGCACTGACTGTAAAATGCTTCCACACAGAACTTGAGCAAGTTTTTTGGCTGGTGGAGGACCAAGAGATGGCTCAGCAGCAGCAACACTCTTTTCTATTTGGTTGCCCAAATCCATGTGGGGAGTTTCAGCTAAGTTAATGAGTGACGGGAAGCTATGCTAAGGTTAACTAGCCTATAGTCTACATCTTGCTGTCTGCAAAAGACAGAGTAACTTAAACGTACCATATAACTCCCACAAGTGCATACAATTCGACACAACTACACAAGCATTGTTTTAACCTTTTAAACCGAACGTTAACGTTACTCTGTCAACAGCCTATTTGTAAATTACTGAGCTAAC
>VUQG01020395.1:0-20026 GCA_015106755.1 Etia nguti
CCTAGCTCGCACAGGTCTGTGGAGGTAGAGGCAGATCAAGAGAGTCATCTCTGCTGCTGATTTGTTGAAAAAAACACCCACTTGAGAATCTGTTTTCTAAATAAAAATCCTTCAGCTGTGTCTTTGCGTGAATTTGCTATTATTAGTTCTCATACAGGAAGTAGAACTCGTGACCTACAGTTCTCAGGCTAGAGGTTTATGTCCCTTGGGAGAGGGCTGGCTAAACATTGTACACAGAATATGATTGAAGGCCTGTGCAGTCACAGGCACTGGTACACATTTATAAGAAAAGTGTACTTGAGCTTTCTGCTGCTGGATGAAATTAAAAAAATGTAATACAGCTAGACCGTTGGTAGAGCTTCTACCACATATGCAGATTTTTATTTTAATAATTTTAAAAGGGAGAAATGTAGTCTACCTTGCTTCTTTGTTTTTCTTGGCAATTCAAAGTAATTTTATCAGTCATTTGTATAAAGCCTAAAAAAGAGAGTGGTTACAGCCCTTCGGCATTGTACTTTTTGAGCATATAAGACATGTGACTACTTATCCATTTGAATTATTATATTTGTCTTTTTTGTTCTTTACTTCCCCATTAAGAGTATATAACACAGATGCATTTGAAGCTGTGAGAATAAGGCTAAACATTGTCTTGGGGATCATAAAACATCTAAATAACACATTCATTAAATTGAATGCCCGTGTAATTATAGTCATATCTACCAGTTCTTTAGCAATGGAGCAGTGATACCGATAAGTCTCTTAATTTACAAAGTGGCAGCGTTTGACATGTTTTCTTCCTGGGCTTGATTTCAGCTATTGTGTTGCTTTTAGTCTTAATTACTGTACTGTGCAAAAATCTTGAGTCACCCCTCCTTTCATTATATTTTGTTTCCAAGAAGCCAGGCTTGCAAATTTTTAAAATTCTTGAGCGATAGTTCTCCAGGCTTTCTGAACTGCTTTCAATGTTTTTCTTTGTAAATTGGCAGTTTATTTCACTTCAGCTCCATTCAGTAATCTCGCAGATACAGAGCATAGTTTTCCTCTGCACAGTGTTAATCAATATCACATTGGCCTTCAACTTCCAAGATTGTTACTTTTTTACATTTTAGTTTGGTTTTTTTTTCAGGATTTTACATATTATTTATTTTTGTATATAAACTGTTTATATATTGTGAGTGTGTGTGTGTGAGTGTTTATGTATGTATTTCTGATGGGAGTTTTTGTTTGTTTAAATGTCTTTTATTATATAAATGACCTTCTTAACCTTTTCGCTTGTTTCTTAAACCACTTAACACTAACCAAGGATAAAAAGACACCTAACACAAGGGATGAAGTACTGCTTTGTGTACACATAACAGACAATTTAGCAAATAACCAATTTTGAATTGTATCTTCAGGCATTTTATTAGCAGCCTGTTGCAAAATTACATTGTTCACTTTTTTCAGTTCAATCTCTGAAAACTACTAAATATAACTCAGTATGACACACATGAAACTGTATTTCTGTTCCAACAAGGTGATGTCTTGCCTTGTTGTACTGTGTGTCCTTAAATACATTTATGAAACTGGACAAGTAGAGGACAAGAGAAGAAGTGGCAGGCCTAATGACAAGAATCTGAAAGTAGTGTCCTTAAGAAAAAGAAAAAAGGAAAATAAATTTCCAGTTAAGACCTGACCTGAGAGATGCGTCTGGCTCCTTATTTGATCCATCCACTGTTCACTGAAGCCTTATCAAAAATGTTCTCAGTGGCTGTCAAGAAAGCAGTCTTAACAGAAAATGGGAGAAAAGACTGAGGAATGCCAAATTACACAAGAACAGGACTGAAAATCAGTAGTAACAGGAGTGATGCTTCCAAATTTGACATTTTTTGTTGAAATTGATATAAGTATATATGCAGGAGTTCAGGAGAAACATATTATTATTATTATTATTCCAACGTACAAGTACCACGTTGAAGGACTCTGACTGGCAGAAGCTTCATTTAATTTAGGACTGCAATGATCCCAAGCACTGCCTGTGCAATAAAAGCACATCTGGATCGAAAAACATGCAATGGAGCCAATCCATGACACTATCAGTCTTGAATTGGCTCCCCACCACGGTCTGTGATGTTACGTGGCTTACTACTTTGTGGCTGAGTTGCTTTCATTCCCAATCACTTCCATTTTATAATACCACTAACAGCTGAGTGTGGAATATTTAGTAGCAAGGTATTTAATGACTGGACTTTTTGCACAAGTGGCATCCTATCACGGTACCACGGTGGAATTCACTGAGCGCGACCCACTCTTTCACAAATGTTTGTAAAAGCAGTATGCATGCCTAGGTGCTTGATTTTATACACCTGTGGCCATGGAAGTGATTGCAACACCTGAAGTCAATGATTTGGGTAGGCGAGTGAATACTTTTGGCAATATAGAGTAGAATATAGACCTTTTGTGTCAACTGGAGTTGGAAACTCCTTCACTGTGTCAGCTGGTCTTGATCAGAAGAGGCCTTGATGCCAATGAGAGAGGATTCTGGATGTCTGCTAGAGGGGGAAAAGGGTGTTATTAATGGATGTGGACAAAGCCACCTGGAGGTGGTAAAACCATACTAAGCAAATTCCTTAAAGGTTAGTTTACTCAAAATGTAGAGTACTACTTAACCTGTACAAATACTATAATCCTTCTGGTTCTGGTAGAGTTTAAAATGTGACAAAGTAACTCTGTGATAACAGCAATGATATAATGGACTTGGAGCCTGTAAAATTTAAAATAGCAACCCTATGACATTTCTTGGATCCTAAGTGAAGGTATGCAAATAAGCAGACATGTCCTTATACAGGCAGGTAGGATGCAATGAAAAGAAGCCTGGATGATGTAAAATGGAGTAAACATCAGGGTATCTCAGGCCTGCGCATTTCAAGTTTGACCATAATAATCTGTTTGAAATTTTATAGCTTCATTAAAGTGCAGTTCCTGTAGTACCTCTTTGAAATGGCCCTGGGTCTTTTGGCTTCAGAATATTGTGAATGGTTTCGCAGAGCATGTTTAACTAGTCTGTTTCTGTAAGGAGCCAAACAGCAAAGAGGTAGTGTACTTTATCTGCTATAACATGTGCAATATATGTCCCATTCCCATTAATGGTATAGCACATACTGTAAAGTGAAAAGAAATAGAGCGTTTCACAGCAGAGACTTGAAGATGTCAAAGAAAGAAAAGGCGCCGGTGTTTTAACAATGGCTCTGTTGTATGTAAGTGTCCCTTTTAAGTCATGTCAATGTGACAGTGAACCAGGATTAAAAGGAAACTAGCAACTACATGGAATATGTTCATTGTTCATTTTATTATTGACAAATTCAAGTTTCAGCTGTTATATGCAAGAATGTATGAAGTACTATGTGGTGAAAATTTACTTTTCGAGCTTGGGGAAAAAAACAGAAACCCATCATAAAACTTAAAAATCTGACAGCTGCCAAACTCAGTCAAGATATGTGTTCACAATACGTGCCTTCATTGTTTGCTATGAAACAACCCCCCCCCCCAGCTGGAAAGAGACCCAGTCATGTAGTGATAATCCTGCTAAGTGCACACTATAAGAGCAAAAAGGCCAGATGAGCCTTGTCAACTCTGCGATACGGTCACTGCTGAGGTATGCTTAACATTTCCTCCTAATGTAAACATGAGCACTCTCCACACAATTTATACTCCCACTCGTGAAGCCTTTGTCCACAGGCTTAGACATCAGCCTTTTCTTTGCATTTCACCTTTACAGTATTTCAGGTAACACACACACACTGAGCGACATCCACACGCATCTAAGGCAGAGACTGCTTTGTGTTTCATTCTAGTCACTGTGATTTAAGGCTGTCTTGCACAACCAGTCAGACCAGTTGCTTTCATCGAAGTTACTACATGTGGAAGAAAACTGCCTTATTCTAAAATGCCCTCCTCTTTAAAATCTATTGCAACTTTCACTTTGAGCTGTTGCAAAACCTTCAGAACTGTCACTTTTTCTACAGGTTGAAACTGAAAATGCATATTTAAGGCTGACACAGTGTGTAAAGGCCCTTATCTAAATCATTGATGGTGAAAACTTGACCTACTGGCAGATCCTTTCAATCAATGAGTGTCTGTAGAAACCTTGTCTTTCTAGCTGACTTAGGCAGCCTGTATTTAGGTACTGTTCAGTGACTCTGTTGACATATTAGGAGTCATTTGGGTCAGTTTTAACATTTGCTGCTTTTGAGTTCAATATAAACAAATCAGTAGCTGTTTCTTTTATATTTTATGCACCTGCAATTGCATTTAAGTGTTGTCAGCAATGTGGTTATATGGATGGCAGTTAGCATTTTGTAGATTTGGAGCCAAATCGTCCCACCCCATTTTTTTAGACCTTTTTTTTTTTTTTAGCACTTTATTTAATAAAATACTTTGGTTTACACCTAGAACCCCCATGTAATGATAGTGTGTTGACATGACAACTAAGGTAGTAAACATACAATACATTTTATTTACAGTATATAAGCACTTGACAAAAGAAATTTAAGCGATAGGGACTCTCTACATGTAGACATGGCACACTTTAGCTTTGTCACTCTGGGACTGTCATCATCACACTGGCCTTTATTTCTCCTAAGAGCCAAAGCTGCCTCTTGACTCGACTTGTATTAACCAATCAGACCTCTTGGCACTTCATGTAATAAACAGCTGAAATCTGAAACATGTATACAGTCTCTGGTGAGTGAGCCTCTGACCTAAAATTTTGTTTTGAGCTGTGAGTATTCATAGCACTCTTCTGTTTGTAGCTTTGAATAGACCTTTTTGTTCCACTCTAAAAAAGTCAATAATGAGCCCCATGCTGTGCATATACACTTATCTTTATTGTAGAGAGAATGTGTAAAATGCTGCATAACAATAACAGAATGGTCATAGTTTGTATAAAAGGTATTCATTAAATAGTTTGATTGAAAAATTATATTTATCAGTTATCTTTTATTTCTTTTTTCTGAATTTTTAATAGATTTGATTTATTTGCCTGTTTGTGAACATAGTAAAATGATGCTTGTCAGTTTGATGTGTGACATAGTGGGCGTGCATTGCATTTTTTTTTTTTTTTTTTTTTTACCCCCCCCTTTTTTTTTTTTTTTTTTTTTTTTTTTTTTTTTTTTTTTTTTTTTTTTTTTGTGTTTTTTTTTTTTTTTTTTTTTTTTTTTTTTTTTAACCACACCTATTCTTGGTTATAGTCTTAAGTGCTTTGAGAATTGAAACTTGAAAAGTGCCATATATTTGCTGGTCCATTTCTAGAACAGTGTTAATTATATAAGGAAACACTAGTTTGAGAAACCTGAAACAAACACTAGAAAGGACAGTGTTAAGGACAGTTAAAGCATCTGCTCCATTAACAAAGCAGGTCTCTGAACAACAACTGATTTTTTTGCTTGTTTGTTATACTCTGGCATTTTCACTGCTTAACTAGTAGCATGTGAAGGCCATTACATTGGACAGCGTCTTCTTGTCCTGGCTTCAGATGTCGCCAACTCCTGCCTATCACAACTCATGCCATGGTTTACCTGAAATAACTTGAAACATTTAAATAGACTCAATTATACTTGAAGTGCCAGCTCCTTACCACCACTTGTCTGTTGTCAGGCCGAGCCACTGATGCTGTTACAGACGGACTGCAGAAAAACGCTGGGTGGCTCATCTGCGATAAACACCAGAAACGGGCCTGTCTTTAGTCCCCCTTCCCCTGCTAACAACTGCACAAATTCCTCTCCTGCCTATTGAGATGAGAGGTCTTGCAGGAAACGGTGAAGGGAAGCTGTTGTCAGTAGATCCATTTACTGTCTCAGATGCACTACAAGTGCTTCCTCTATAATACCTCCAACAGGATAAGAGACTTGCAGTGAATAGCAGTGAATAGCACTTTATACAAGCCAGATCTTTGGGGATGTTTCAGATTTAGCAAAGAATAGAAAAAGTGTAATGCAATATGTGTCCCCAGTTCCTTGGCTAGACTGTATATTTACTGCAGGAAATGGTATTTATGTTGCTACTTCTTTGTAAATTCTTTGGCGTAGTTTTTTTTTTATCCAATGCTGTGCTCAGTTGCTTTTAGGACAGGGTAGCAGGCAGTTAAGAGGAGATAAAGTGAAAGGCTGTATTTCCATTTTTTTTTTTTCCAGCTACAGTGAAGTGTGCAACTTTATGTTGTCATTCAGTTGAATGAGAAGCTGTTGTACCTTTATCATGCTGTCCAAGTACGGTGGCAGTTCTGCGCTGTAATGAAACTTTCAATCATCTCTGTGTGCTTTGCAGCCCCTTAGAGTTTCTTCAGG
This sequence comes from Etia nguti, assembly GCA_015106755.1. Classification (NCBI taxonomy): domain Eukaryota; kingdom Metazoa; phylum Chordata; class Actinopteri; order Cichliformes; family Cichlidae; genus Etia; species Etia nguti. Next base: position 6,324 of record VUQG01020395.1, read on the forward strand.
TGCTGGCTGCACGGCTTCAACCATCGTCCTTTTGATTCTCTTTAATATGCGGAAGTTTGTCAGTGTCTAAAAGACTTTCTCATAACCTTGTCTTTAAAAACAATCTGACATGAGCTGGTGTTAGTGAAATCAAAACAGCACAGATTAAAAATAAATTCATTCACCTACTTCTGTTGAGTTAATCAGCAGATACAATATGCCTGATGTATGAAATAAAAGGTTTTCCATGATGTCTCCCATTTACTGTCAGTCAATGTCTTCTTATAGTCAGTTTGTTGCCTCACTTTGACTTTCAGACTGTTGTCACATTAGACGCCTGAATTTGCAACGTTTACGAAAAGTGGTTTATGTTTTATGCTATTTGCTAAGTCACATATGCACGTGTTTGACACTCGCAGCTCACTTGTTCCCTGTTTATACTCTAAGGCACTGTCACAATCTAACACCATCTTCAGCTGTGAGTCAACAAATCACTCAGCACTGTGTGGGAGAGAGAGAGGAAGGCGACTTTGAATAACTATGAATATATACGTGAATATGAACCCCACCTTAAAGCTGCTTTCATACTTTGCACATGTTATAGTGATTTGTGAAATTACCCTTTTCAGCACACTGACTGGCAGTAGATCAATGTCCAGCCCACTCATGCATAACTTACTCTATGTCACTGTGGCTGTGCGTGAGCAAGCACAGGGCACTAGCCACAGAATTTCCTCAGCCTATCAGCTCAGCTTTTTTAAACGACTTCTGACAAACTGACTTTTATTGGCTAGCTTTCCCTTAATCTTTTCCCCATCGTTAGTTTAAATCTATTTGTGTGTGTGGAAGTGCGTATGTAGGAATGATGTTGGAATATGTATACTTATCTTTAATGTGTTCTTTTTATTCAAATTGTGAAACAATTTGAAACTCTGTTGTGAAAAGTGCTGTACAAAGTTATTAGTATTATTAGTTACCGGACGTCCTACAAAACAATGAAAAATATGTATATATTAAAAATCCAGTGCTTCTTCTGCATTGACTTAAGATTTCTGTCATATGACTTAATATAGGCTTTTAGCCCTTTCAGTTGTTTTATCATGTACCCGCCTTATAGCTAAACAATTGTAGGTCAGCATTTGTAAGTACATTCGGGGTGGCCAATATCAAAGACAGATTTATTTCTGAGCTCAATCGTGTGCTTGTGTGCTAAAGAAAGAAGTCTGTGACCCTGGAAGAAATTCTCACCTCTGTCTCACTTAAATAGTTTCCCCTCACAGCTGGATGTGATGCAAGGTAAATGTCCATTAGCTGATCATCTATCTGTCACATGCACCAAATATTTTCCATGGGGTGCTGTGTGTGAAACAGGCTGTGTGAAATATGTATTCATTGTTTCATTTATGTTTACAAGTTGAAGCCACATCCATTATTGTATGTTTTGATTTATGTGGAACACATAAATGCATGCTGATTATGTCTAAAAGCTTAATTTCTCCACTTTGTTGACCTTTCTGTGCTCTATTTTACATTCTTTCATTCTCTTCTGGCCTTTCTCATTTCTCTTTCACTTCCTTTTTTCTTTGTTTTTCTAACCATGTTTTGGGCCAAGAAGTAAACCATATTTGATGGGGAGGGGCTAAGGGAGGCCCGAGGACAATTTAGGAGACACAGACGGAGACGTTGACTCTGAGGAAACAAGTTCTGTGTGAAATGGTTGGAGGAATTCAGAAAGGAGAAGGAGAGATGACAGAATATAGAGCTGGGGAGTCTCCACCCTCCTTTCTCTCTTTCAGTCATCCCACTCCCCTTCTTGGCCGGCCTTATTTGGTCATGTTACTGCAACTAGAGCTGAAGAAGCGAGAGAATGGAGAAAGGATGGACACATTGCTCCTTTTTTCTCCTCTTTTCATCCTCTTAGAAAAGAAAGCTGTGGTCTGATGAGAGGTGAAGTCAGAGGAAAGCCAGGACTCACAGGGAGGAGTCACTGTTGAATTGTAGTTTAACTCAGCAGGGAAAGCGGCTATAACTCTGCAGCGAAATGCTTTATCAGTACTCATCCTGTGGAAGTCTCTGAAGGATTCAGTTGTAGTTTCTGTAGAGCTTGTTACAAAAGAGGAAAAGAGGAAGTCTCCCGGGACAGAAGAGGAACTCTGTTAAAACTGCATCCACATGCAAATGAAAAAAACACTAGTTTTCCTGCAGACCGGTTTTTGCAGTATCTATGCAAATGAGCAGCAAAATCAGAGACTCGTGATGACAGCTGCAAATCATCGTTGCTACAGTTACAAACTATGAATGACCACAACTTGTTGTGTTGCTGGATCACATTGCAGACACATAGGTGTGTGTGTGTGTGTGTGTGTGTGTGTGGTGTTACTTATCCTAGTCCAACCACAACTTATAACCATACATTACTATGATCATACATCTGGTAAGCACACACAACAAACAGATGCTGTCTTGTCTGTGACGACTGCTCCATGAAGCAGACAAAGACCTTTGATCTCCGTGCAGGCAAATTATTAATGACTTTGAAGTGCAGGAACACACATGCATAGATCATTTTTTTTCTGGAGAACTGAAAGAATAATGTGTGCTTAAATGTTTTGGTTATTTAATATTTGAGCACATAACTTAAAATGACAAAAAGGTCCAATTTATTTAGGTGAGTGTCATTAATAATCGGTACTGTGGTGTTCTTGCTGTTCACGCTGTTGGTTTGTGCTGAGCTGTGGCTGTTACCCATCTTCCACGCACCGCCGACCCTCCCAGGCTTTACTCCCAGTACATGAATATATTTTGTACACATTGTTTGATTTTTAACTCATTTACCATTGTTAGCTACAATCAGTGTGGTCTGCAACCAAAACCCTTTTTGAGAATTTGCTCAGATTTCAACAGGTTTGAGAACTGAACGTTATGTAGCGTCTGATGTGCATAGATTCTCCTGACTACAGCAGGTCACATATCCACTAATATCAGTGAACCCAACTTTCATGGCTGGATAAGGATCCACCAGTTTGTGAAATGAAAAGACTTTTTTTTTTAAAAAGAATTTTGTACAGACATGTTTCAAAAGTGTTTTTCAAAATGGAGATGTACAAACAGTGATTGGCCATAAAGGGAAAATAGAATCATGTGCAGTCTTTTTACTTTTTCTGTTCTTCTGTTTTTTCTTTCTTCAAAATTGTTACACACATTATTTACATCGGACTCAGAGGTATATTTTACATCTGTATTAAATGGAGGAGAAGAGAAGGAGTGACTGGAGAAGAAAAATGTGGACAGAAACCGACTTGTACAGGAGCAAATTGTGACCATTTTCTCTCTTTGTAACCGTCTGCACTGACCTTTGTTTGCCTTTTTTCAAAGGTGTATTTTTTTGTGTTAAATCTGTTTTGTTTTTTTTTCTGATTTTTTCTAGACTGTGCACCAGCATGATGTCATTGGACATCATGTGATTAATATTATCTTTCTTATTGTTATATGTATTGTTATATTTTTTTTTTTACATGCAGTGATCAATATGAATCTCTCTCACACTCTCTCTTTCTCTCCCCTCTCTCTCTCTCTGAGTGTGTGTGCATGTTTACTGACATGTTTTTGGATACAGGTTTTCAGCTAAAGCTAATGATTTCTGTCTCTGTGCAGACTGTCTGTTTAGACTGTGTCCCATGAACCGCTACTCAGCCCAGAAGCAGTTCTGGAAAGCGGCGAAACCTGGAGGGAACACCGAGTCAGTGCTGCTTAACAAGTTGCATGTAAGTGAAGTGAACCTCCCAGCAGGCACTACAGACCACTGCAGCTAACACACATGTTCCCAAAGCTCAAGAGATAAAGATTAAAGAAGGAGTTAGATTTTTCATAAGTGAGATTTTTTTTTTTTTTTTTTTACTTTTTGGGTTTAAATGGTCTTGATGATGTCTAGACTTTGTAGACACTGAATTAAAAAACTGCATAGTGAGTGTATCAATCTATCGATTGTGTGCACTCTGAGTCACAATATAAGGTGGGTTTTTAAAGGTTTTGCAGGTATTTTATAAAGTAGAAGTCCTTTTATAGACTTTTCTGACATTTCCCTACTACTGTCCTATCTTTCCACCCTCTACATTTTCCTTTCCCTTTTTTCTGCTGCAATACATTACCATTTAAAGCAATCTGCAATCTGACTACACAGTCATAAACTGGAAGATTGCGATCGTGCCTGCGTTTCCATGGAAATGTAAGCCTGAGCTTCAGTTAAAGCCTCTCTGCTGCGTACATTTTTGACTAAGAACTTTGTTAATAATGTGGTGCCTTGTTAATGGCTAACCAACATGATTGCGTCTTTTGGAATTACTGTTTAAGACTGTTGGCAGTGATTTACGTTGCAATAGCTGTTAGATACGGTTTTGTTTTGTTTTTTCTCTCTCATCTCTCTTTTTGTATCTTAGAGTGCGGCTGACTTGGAGAAGAAGCAGAACGACTCTGAAAACAAAAAGCTTCTTGGAACAGTGATTCAGTATGGAAATGTCATTCAGGTGTGTCCCTGGGAAATGGCTGTTTACGAGCTGGTCACACAAACTTTGATGTAGCTAACACCTAGTTGGCATTCAACTGACATTAGTCACCACTGGCGAAAGTAAACTGATTAAAGAGAAATTATAAAAACAAGCAGAAAATTCTTAGAATTGATTAGGATTCCCATCTTAATATACTGAGTATATGTTACATTGTGCTCACATGTGTCAACTCACATGTATTTGTTCCATATGTGATTCTGTTTACACACTATTTTTGTTTCTCTATTTTTTCATGTTTGTTAAAGATATTTAACAGTCCTCCAAGGGGTGGCTCACACCTATAAGAGTTCTCTTTGTTGATTGGCATTTAAATCTGTGGTTTTGATTTTTACTGATGGTGTAAAATATACTCATATTCTGCTTGTTTTAACCTTGAATTTTGCCTTAGCTTGAATTCAAGGACAACCCGTTTCAGAGTATTTTCACTTTGATGCAAACAAAGACTGCATAATCTTCCGAAAAAAATAAAATGTTTATTCCAGTGGGGATCAACTCAAACCGCAGATTATGCATACATACATTTAGCCTGTTTATAGGTTTAACAGTTTATATAGCACTCTTTAAAATACTTGTAAATTCAAAATTTTAACCCTAGGATGTTATTGGAGAATATTAAAGGCACATTTTTCAAGATTTTTCCTTTTTATGTTGCAAATACATTTTTTAAAAAATGTTTTCCACAAAGAAATACAAAAAAAAAACACATAACATTTTCTTTACTTATACTGGCACTTGTCATAAAGAGTAAGACCCATATTAAAAAGCTAAGTATTGCTGTCATTCTATATTTTTTCTGCTACATGCTTTAAATTGTATCACGTGCACTAGTTTTACAGGAACAGGTCATATGATCATATATAGTGCCACCATTTTTCACTAATTTCTAGAAATCTTATACAAACAACACCTATCTCAATATTTAGCACAACTATTCAACCACATAATGTGTGAGCTTCATCAGCTTGCCAATGTTAGTTTCATTGGTTTAGGAGTAGATAAAAGTGGGAAAAAAACTAAATTTCCTGAATTCCAGAAGAACACTGGAGTTTGAAACGCTCCAGGCCTCTGCTGATTAGTCAGATGCAATTATATCGCTATCTGTCACACAGCCTGATCTTTGCTGATTGCCTGGGAAAAATCCATGTGGTTCTACAGCCTGGCAGATGAGCGTAAGGCCAATTTTGATGTCCAATTAAAGTTACCAAATATGGTTCTTTGCCTGATAAATGGAAATAGTAGGTTAATAAGATTTAAGTTGGTATTAAATGGTTTTTTTTTTTTAAGTATTTATGTGTAACCTTGCTAAAGGTAGGTATTATGGCTAACTGCAATTAAACTTAAAAACTAAGAATAGGTGTGAAAAAAACATGTTTGTCAACTTACAAAAGGAGCTGAAGTTTGGATAAAAAAAACAAAAAAAACCCTACAGTATTGTATTGCAATACCCCTAAACTGAAATGAGCAGCACAGTAAATGAAACTAAACTGAATTGACCTTAAAAAGTTATCCTTAATAAAACATACTGGAAACAGACAAATTAATGACATAATAAGGTCAGCATTTCATATCATATATAAACTTTATTATATAAACATCAGACACAATCAGGAGTGCCTTGATCACAGGCTGATGTCCATCAGACACACTTCCCTTCTCACACCAGATTTCAGCCTCTGATTTGTCTGCCATGAATTTAACTCTTCCTGTACGTTGATCTGCTCAGCTCCTCCACCTGAAGAGCAACAAGTATCTGACCGTGAACAAACGACTGCCGGCACTGCTGGAGAAAAACGCCATGAGGGTGATGCTGGACACTGCTGGAAATGAGGGCTCCTGGTTTTACATACAGCCCTTCTACAAACTTCGCTCCATTGGGGACAGTGTGAGTCATTGCGTAGATAAGAGTGTGTTGCCACTAAACTGTTTGTAAGTCAGTGTAAGGCAAAGCAAACGATTGAACTGTGTCTTTTTTTTAATGCTGTATTTTTAAGACATCACTTTAGAATGAAATGACTAATGTGCAGTAGTATATTAGTATGGTGTGAGTAGGAGATATTAATCTAAAAGTACTGAATATTATTCTCATAGCCATCAGTTCTAAGCAAAAATGTTCACCTTCTTAATTGTAAGTTTTCATTTTTCCAATTTAAACTTTTGGCCAGATTTATGGTAGGTGTGTAAGAGGTTGGTTATACAGGTCTGCAGGGAAGATATAACAGGCATTATCTCTAATTTTTTTTTTTTTTAATTATAGAACTCATACTAATATTAATTATTTAAAAGATTAATTAGTAATGATATACTATATTTAGGGCCCTGGTGTGGGCCTTTAAGAGGCAGGTTTTCTTTACCCTTCTTAGACTTACTCTCAGGCATCTGTTTGATCACATCCCTGAACAGAATTCAGCTCGCGCCCACTTTCTCTGATCACAAAGCTCTTTTTGGCAACAGCTCTTCAGTCCTACGGCAGGAAGTAGTAGGCTGCTGTCCAAGGACAAAATGAACTACGGTGGAGTCCAGGCTTCCCTGTTAAGCTCCTCTCAAATTAGACATGGCATAAAGCCTAAGCAGCAGGTCAAGAACAAAAAGATAATTGGAGTCACTCTCAACCTGCTGAGAATAGGCAGTGACAGTGGTATATAAATGGATGGTGATCCTCTCTGACCATTGCCTGAGTGCATGTCACTTGCAGATGTTTTCTTTAAATAAGCCGTTTGACACATTTTAGGTAAAACTATAGATTGACTGAATTTAACCTCTTTAAAGTCTAAGAGTCACAAATTTTACAAAACAGCCAGTGCACGTACAGTTATGGAAGTACCAAGAATCAAAAGAAAGATGAGGGATGTCAATAAAATTTAAAACGCTACAAAATTTGAAAATAATTTTTTTTAAAAGATTAAAACAATAAAACAATGAATCTGCACAACTGTAATTAAGCCAGCAGAAGAATTAAGACTCTTTTATTTTTTTGTTAATGTTTTTTTTTTTTCCTTTGTGTGATTGCAGGTGGTGATCGGGGACAAAGTGGTCCTGAACCCAGTGAATGCTGGTCAGCCGCTTCATGCCAGCACACACCAGCTCGTGGATAATCCAGGATGCAATGAGGTTTGGGGGATTATCACTTTTTCCTCCTTGGCTGACAGCTGGCTGTTGTTAAACTGCAGGCTTCTTCTGGTGTCTTCCTTAGACTCAGCACAATCAAACAAAAGGCTAAAACTAACAATACGTTAGGAGAGTTGTCCTGTTTTTCTGCTCTGTGTTACTAAGCAACATTGTTTTCATTAACTTATCAAAGGACATTAAATAGAAACTCAGCGAGATTAAGGAATAAGTGCTTTTTTTTTCATTTTGAAAAACGGAAGCAAAATCTTTTTTTCTCTCATTGATGACTGCAAGTGGTTTAAACGTGTGTGAAGTGTTAACAATGAAAACATAAATCATGGATGTTAATGTTATCAAACAGAATCCAAAGGAGCAACCAGAGGAATAAAGTTCAGATCTGAATTTGATATGTTATATTATTAAGTTTCATGCCCTATCTACAGTAGCATGTTTATTAGACAGTTAAAATGGGTTTTAAAATATCAGTTTCTTTGGCGTTAACTTAAGGACACGTGTACACTATTAACTGAATTACAAGTACTGATTCTGGCAACATATGCCAACGTATGCACAATACATTTAGGTATTATCTTTAAATAAGATAGGTCTCCTATCTAATCCTAAAATAAATGATTTTATGATGTTTTTATGTTTTGGGGTTTTTTTTTTTGAGAATGTGAGAAAGCAAATGAAAGGTCTAGTGTCACTACATGATGCTACAACTCACATCCGTCTGATTGTTTGTTTTTCAGGTGAATTCAGTCAACTGTAACACCAGCTGGAAGATTGTCTTGTTTATGAAATGGAGCGACAATCAGGATGCCATTCTTAAAGGGGTTTGTCTCACAGTAGAAACCAGCCTAGAAAAACTGTCTGTGGCTTTTAGAAAATCATGGCATATATGTTATAACATAATTGCATTTTATTTTAATATGAATAGAATGAAAGAAAACAAACAAATCGAATAATACAAGAGTATCTAAGTCAGTTCAGTCTGGCTTTATAGAAATTGTTTCGGACGCTGTAAAACTCCAGTACAAAAAGAATGCAGTTATTTGTATTCATAGTCTATATTTGACTGAAATAGTACAAAGACTACAAGTCTATATGTTTTTGGACAATGACAAATGTTTTGTAATGTTTCACATTACATCACGGAGGATTTTAAATCAAACAATCACGATATGATTAATAAAAGTATTGCATTAACTCGTTAAGAATCACATCCATGTTTCTATATACTTTCCCACAGACTGACAAGCACTTCCCTTCTTACTCAATGACAAATGAAACAAATAAAATAGCTTGATTGAATTGCAAGTGTTCAGTTTGTATTTGGTAGCTTTTTATTGGAGTGCCAAAGAGATGTAAATGCAAGCGGAGGAGGCGATCATGAAACTAAAAAAAAAAGCAAAATGAATTAATTACACTAATTAAATAAGTAATTTAACTATTTATATTAAAAAAAAAAGCTTCCCACAGCAAATTATTATTTCAGTGTAATTCAATTGGAGTTCACTGATCTGTGAAAGAGTGCATGGGTAAATGGTTCAGTTATGTAGAAATAACATTTCTCACTAAAGAATTGAGGGTTTTAATCATCTGCAGTGATGATTAAAGAATCTATGAATGTAAAGAAAGTGGCCAGAAACCAATACTGAGGAGTCCTGCAGCAGCACCGCTTTAACAGCTCTTCAAATTCAGTAGTGGAAATCGGTAAATCTGCTCAAGGACACAGGAAGTGAGAACCACAGCTGGTGAACCAAGTTTGTTGCTACATCCACAAATGCAATTTAAAATTCTACTGTCAACGGCAAAAAGCACAGGTAACCTTGACCCAGAATTTCAGGCGTCTTCTCCGTTCACAGTACATTTAGGTAAATTCCGAAAATGTCTTGTGGCCTCACTAATCGAAATGTAAACGTCTTTTGGAAGTCATGGAAGCTACACGCTCAGACACTGTTGGTTCTGGAGTGCAGAAAGATGTTTTATTTTATCGTAAAGCTGTAAAGCTTATTTTAGTAGGATTATATCAAACTATATTCTGGATAGATACAGCTGGAGCTTATGAAATCCTATTTATACTACCCAGATGCTTACAGTGTTAGCATTGTTAAAAGAAGTGGAGATGCAACACACCTCTCACAGACCGCCACGGCTTTTTTAAAACATGTTGCTGGCATCAAATTCCATATAGGAATTTAATTTACATCTGTCTGCCCGTCTATCCAGTCATTTTCCTCTGCTTGTCCAATTCAGGGCTGTAGAGTGGCTGGAGTCTGGAATATCTGGAATTTCTTCTTTGCTTTTTTTGTGCTGTTTTCCATTTCATATAGAATTCGATTGATTTGCATCTTATTGCGTTCTGTTTCTATTTACATCTCACAGTGTCCACTTTTTGGAAACTGTGCTGTAACTAAAAGCTGTTGCATAAGGTTCCCTCATCAGAGTTGAGTGGGCTGGTTGCTTGTTTGCTTGTTTTTTTTAATATATATTTTTCCAGTTGAGTATCATCAGTTTACAGAACATTTTAGCAAATGTGTTTTATCTCTTACAGAAACAGCTCTACATTAGGGGCTTTAACATCTAAAACAGCGTAGGCAACTGGTCTGCCATGCGACCTCCATGAAATGAAATGTTTGGCAGCATCAGAAATATATTTAATTATTTTTCTATGCTTCCTCATATACTGAACTAGTTGAAACTAGTATCATTTCACATAAAGGCACAAGACCTGTGGCACAAGATGTGGTGGTTTTAAGATTAACCTGAGAAAAGTAACATACATTTTCTTCTCTCCAGGGTGATGTGGTACGACTGTTTCATGCAGAGCAAGAGAAATTCCTCACATGTGACGATCACAGAAAAAAACAATATGTGTTTCTACGCACTACTGGACGGCAGTCAGCTACCTCGGCAACCAGCAGCAAAGCCCTATGGGAGATTGAAGTGAGCAGGAATATTTTTAGAGCTGGTTTTTCCTATTGTGCACTTGTATGCAATCCTAGGTGTAAATGTTCTGAATTACAGCAACAAAAACCTAAATAGAGAGTGTGATCTATTTCTGTATTGGTTTTATATCGTCAACCTTTTGTGTTCTTACGTCAGGTCGTACAGCATGATCCGTGCCGAGGGGGCGCAGGGTACTGGAACAGCCTGTTTAGGTTCAAACACTTGGCCACTGGACACTACCTGGCTGCAGAGGTCAGCACGTCTCCAACCTCCATTTGTTTGTCTGTCTGTCTCTTTACCAGCAAGATTATGCAAAAACTACTAGGGCAAATTCATGAACGCAGGTGAAGAGGGAGAGTGCAGCAAAAAAAGAACCCATTTTTATTTTTGGTATGGATTCAGGCCTCTTAATTCAAATATGTGAAGCTGTGCTTTTTAAGGCCCTCTTTGGTTATAACTGGAGCCAAATGATCTAATCATCCTATTAAAAACATATTATTGATATACTTTTCTATTCCAAGAACTTCAATTAGAGTTTATTTACACTGAAGAAAACATCAGTGACCCAAGTGGCAGAAACATTTTCCTAAGTTATAATCTTCTGAATGCTTTTTGGACTAGATTTTTTTTTTTTTAACAATGTAGTGAATCACTTTTATGTTTTTTGCAGTTGAACCCAGATTATGAAGAAGAGTGCCTGGACTCACGCTCTTCAGTAAGTAGAAGGCTTTTAAAAAGTCACATTATTTAGAAATATTTAACCGTAACCCAGTGCTTAATAAGCCTAAGTAGGTGAATGTCATGGCCAAAGAAATGATTTTTATAGTATAGAAGAGCATCTCCAATTTTAATTCTTCAGTTTTTAAAAATATATATGCTAATGTGTAATTATTTTCACATCTCACATATATATTTATATTTTATAGTTTAGTTTACCAGATACCATGTTGGTGAAACTCACCTACTCATGTCTTAATATGGAACCTTGTTTCTGCCACTGGAAAAATAATAATAATAATTAGAATGGCATCCATTTGGGTTTCCTCAAAATTTCAACTTAATAACTCATAATTTTGAGACAATAACCCCAAATTTTGACTTAAAAAAATGAATAAAAAACAGAAGGCATAGCCTCCTTTTCCCGCGTGTTATCAGAGCTGTATTGTTTACCATTTCCACCAGTAGAGGGCTCAGTTTAGCTTTGCTGGATGTGAATGTTTTAACTTTTAGCGAACAACAGATGGCAGCCTTTCACTGTGAATGTGTGTTCTCTAAACGTGCAGCAGCAGTGTGCCTCAGCCATACTCTGCACTTAAAAGAGGCCTCATCTCACAGGCGGGGCAAAGTTGTTCACATCTGTTGGCCAAGCTGTAACAAGTGAACCAAATCATAGCCAGTCACCTCCTGAGTTTACCGCCTTGTTCTTCAGATTAAAAGGAAATTAATTTCAATTCATTAGAGTCTTTTTTGCAAATAACATCTTTTCTTTCTTAAGTTTTGACTTATTTAAGGTAGTCTCATGCCTTCCGTGGGAACCATTATCAGTTACTGAATTAAGACTGTGACGTTTTACAAGGGAAGTGCAACTTACAAGGGAAAAAAAAGGAAGAAATATTTATGGTCACTGTAATACATTACCAGTATCTTGCTTCAGTTCCTAGAAATCTTTCCACACTGAGTTTTAACAATTTCACTGACATATCTCTGACATTTTTTTTTATTATGTTGCTGTTTATTTTTAATCAGAATTGATTTTTCCCCCCCTTTTCCTCCAGCTTGACTCAGAGCAAGAAGCTATGAGAGCCCGTTCGAGAAATGTCCAGGACAAAGTCATGTACACACTTGTGTCTGTTCCTGATGGAAATGACATCTCTTCCATATTTGAGCTCGATCCTACCACTTTAAGGGGGGGAGACTCACTAGTTCCCAGGTATGAAAGATAAAAAAAGATGAAGCATTTCAGACCCACCCTAATTATTGTGTTATTGCTATACAGAAAATTCATTGCCTGGTTCCTGCCCTGTCACTTTTTCCACGGAAACTCAGACAGCAGACACATTACAAGCAGGGGACTTCCACAGTATATTATCACTGTCGTAATATGTTTGCAAAACAAGCATGGAAAGTGTGTGTGATAATAATTGTTTTAAGAGAGTCTCTAACTGACAATTATTCACGATAAAGTGGATGTTGGAATTTATGCAGGTGTAGTTGTTCTTTATGATGGCAATGCAGATAAGGATGTTGAGATAGAGCATATAATAAAGTTTGTAAAGGAGATAATTATTCTGTTCTTATGTTAACGTGTGTCTGTGTAAGTTCGTTGAAGAGTGAGAAAATATGACGCAGACTCGCAGTGTTGCAGGAGAAATGTGCCGAATTTCGCTAGAATAGCTCGGGGAAGTGAAAGCTGTTGCCTAGCCACATTTATGGGAAGTGGTCGACTGACCATGTAGGCCCCAGATCATATGTATATTTGTGAACTTTTGTAAGGTGATCAAAGGCTCTGCTTTGAATGCATGATTTTTCTTAAAATAGAGCAGTTTTTAAAAAATGGAAACTACTCTTGTCATTGCAACCTTTTTCATGAGATATTGTGTAGCCTTTGCACTTATGATGTGCAAACAATTTGCAAATGTAAACAAAAACAAAACATAACAATAAAATGTCTTTTCAGGAACTCGTATGTACGCCTCAGACACTTGTGCACCAACACATGGGTTCACAGCACCAACCAACCAATCGACAAGGAGGAGGAAAAGCCTGTCATGCTGCGTGTGAGTGACACTTAATTTACACTAATGTCTAAATCAGTAGTAAATTGTGCATGATGCTGAGCTATAATTATGCTGGAGTTTTGGATGTAATGAGTCACCAAAAGGTCAGTGATTATAGTAAAATCTAAATAACATTGGTTCCCTCTTCCTCCTGTACCTGCTGTGCAGTAAATTTGTTACATATTAAAAGAGTGCGGGTAGCTCTCTTTTTTCCACAAAAAATGCTCATTTGCAGTTTTGATTATGGGTTATGGGCAAAGAGCTTTAACAAGTGTTTCACAGACCAAGTCTTGTTTTTTTTTTTTTTTTTAATATTTGGAACTTT
>VUQG01020395.1:20046-38002 GCA_015106755.1 Etia nguti
ATGACCAAGTTTTGTTTTTTTTTTTTTTTTCAAGATTGGAACTTCTACACTCAAAGAAGACAAAGAGGCTTTTGCCATTGTGCCCGTCTCCCCAGCTGAAGTGAGAGACCTTGACTTTGCCAACGATGCTAGTAAAGTGCTGGCTTCTATTGCTGGGAAGCTGGAAAAAGGCAAAATCACGCAGAATGAGAGGAGGTATAAAATGCATAGTGGGACAGTTAAACAGTAAACACTGTTAAGTTCTAACTATAAGCACGATGGCTATCTTACTGTTATTTCTGCATATACAATCAGAGCCGTTACCAAGCTTCTGGAGGATTTGGTGTTCTTTGTGGTGGACATTCCCAACAATGGACAGGACGTTCTGGAGATCATGGTTAACAAACCCAACAGAGAACGACAGAAGTTGATGAGAGAACAGAATATTCTCAAACAGGTGATGTCTTAATACCATAAATATAACATTTTCTAGACACTAGGTTAAATTTTCCATTCTGTGTGAACTTTTTGAGTCCCACTGAAATCCCTCTATCTTCTCATCACATCTGGCATCTTTGCCACATCTGTTGTCTTTAACAGTATAGCATAGTTGTATATAGTTATGTATAACGTAGTTGTTACAACTGTCTTAACGCTTCCCTTAAATTCAGATCTTCAAGCTGCTGCAGGCTCCTTTTACGGACAGCGGAGATGGGCCCATGCTGCGGCTGGAGGAGCTGGCTGACCAGCGTCATGCTCCCTTCAGACACATCTGCCGCTTATGTTACAGAGTTTTGCGTCACTCGCAGCAGGACTACCGCAAGAACCAGGTACTCTTTGTCTGGCCTGAAGTCTTCATAAGTGCAGTTCCTATTTGACATTGGGTACAGGTCTCATTGTGGTTTCTGTAAAGGTGTATTCCCGTTTCCCCACTTAAGTCTAACGCTTATGGAAAGAAGCCATTGTTCTGTGATAACACTGATTTGATTACTAAAGCAAAAAATCTATGATGTGTAACTGAAAGTACTCTGAAGTATGCGGTGGTTCATTTGCCAGATCTCTTTATCAATTTCTGTTGATACAAAGACACGAAGCCAGTGTGATATGAGCTCATTCTATAAAAAAATACTTGTAAATTTAAAGTTACCATTTGGCTTTTCTATGAACAGTCCATTTGTAATAGTTAGAGGAGTCATTTCATTAGGTTAAAAGAAGAGGACAGTGTGGACATGCTGTTCTTTTTGCACAGTGATAAAGACGGAGCAAAATGAGCCAATGATGGCTTTCGACTTAAGTTTATGGCTTTTAGAAAGAGCATGAAGAGAGACAGGCCAAGTAATAAATGACATTCTTCAAAATGTGCTTAAGCTGTCCTTTGTTGCTTTTTGTTGAGAGCGTCTGCCTCCCTTGCAGGAGTATATAGCCAAACAGTTTCGCTTCATGCAGAAACAGATTGGTTATGATGTCCTGGCAGAGGACACGATCACAGCTCTGCTCCATAACAACCGCAAGCTCCTGGAGAAACATATTACCGCTGCAGAGATCGACACGTTTGTTAGCCTGGTGCGCAAGAACCGTGAGCCCAGGTTTGTGTGTGTGCATCCAATTAAAATAAATTAAACTGAATTTAAACTGTTACTTAGTTATGTGTTACCATAACTGTACTTCTGTATTGTACTTAAGAACATTCTGAAGCCTCGTTTCAGAGACTCGTCAGCCCTCGTGCTTTGGGAGATCATAAAGGTTTTTAAAAGAAGACTTGGGATTAATGTTATACTTTTGTTTGTTCAGGTTCTTGGACTACTTGTCAGACTTGTGTGTGTCAATGAATAAGTCCATCCCTGTGACACAGGAGCTCATCTGTAATGCTGTGCTGGATCCAGCTAACGCAGACATCCTCATAGAAACGAAGTGAGTCCTCACCACTCTCTTGCCTCTGCCCTTTTCCCTCTGTTTGATGTCACGGTGAACGTACCGAGGTTTCACTTTGACAGTTGCCCATTAATTGGTGTCTAGAAAAGGCATTTTATCCAGTATTGTGATTAAAAAACAAAGGTTAGTTGTGGAATAAATGAAACATTTTTGATACAAGGATGTTCACTCGTCATGTTCCATACTCTTTAAAGCTACATATAAATGGACTGATAATAACAAGTAAGGACTGCCACAAAGGCTTTCTTATGCCCACATGATTACACTAGCAAAGCACATAATGTCTGTTTGTATTAACGTTTTTCTTGATGACTTATTTTTTCTGTAGACTTGTTCTTTCGAGATTTGAGATTGAAGGAGCATCTCTCGGGGAGAACTCTGTGGAATCAGAGGAAGATGAGGAGGAAGTGTGGTTGTTCTGGAAAGACAGCACTAAAGAGATCCGCAGTAAAAGCATCCGGGAGCTTGCTCAGGATGCCAAGGAGGGTCAGAAGGATGACCAGGAGGTGATCAGTTACTACAGGTAAATACTGCACCTCAACCTACTCCTTGAAGATGGAAAAGGAGTATCCTGTGATGGCAAATAGCTTGGGTTTTGAGTGTTCAACCACACTTTCCTTTCCAAAAGGAGAGCCTGACTTTACCTGTGTGGACACCTTACAGGTACCAGCTAAACCTGTTTGCCAGGATGTGTTTGGACCGTCAGTATCTGGCAATCAACAAGATCTCTGGCCAGCTGGATGTGGACCTGATATTGCGGTGTATGTCAGATGAAGACCTGCCCTATGACCTACGAGCCTCTTTCTGTCGAATGATGCTGCACATGCACGTGGATCGTGATCCTCAGGAGCAGGTTACACCAGTCAAATATGCACGGCTATGGTCTGAGATCCCTTCAGAGATTGCCATTGACGAGTGAGAGAGTAGACAAACCATATAATCAAATGGTAAAGTATTTCTCATGTATGTGTTTGCAGTTCCATAACTTGTTTACGTATGCTTTTGTTTGTAGCTATGACAATGATGGAACATCTAAAGATGAAATTAAGGAGCGATTCTCACAAACGATGGAATTTGTTGAAAACTACCTAAGAGATGTGGTGTGTCAGAGCTTCCCTTTTGCAGATAAAGAGAAGAACAAGCTCACCTTTGAGGTCACCCTGGTGCTTTCTTGATATACCACAGTTACACTCATGTAATATTAGTCATGCTCCGAAAATCAAATCAGCAAACTCGCTAAAAGCATCTATTTTCCATGTTTAGGTGGTGAATCTGGCCAGGAACCTGATTTATTTTGGCTTCTACACCTTCAGTGACTTATTGAGACTAACCAAGATCCTGCTGGCTATTCTAGACTGTGTCCATGTCAGCACCATTTTTGCATTCAACAAGCTGGAAAAAGGAGATGACAATAAAGGTAAGAGGACACAGGCTGGCAAGTCGAGGACTGGAATCTCATGGACATTAAGTTAATTTGTGTGTTTTGCATGCGTGTCAACGCTTCCAGGCAGCAATGTGATGAGGTCAATTCATGGCGTTGGTGAGCTGATGTCCCAAGTAGTGCTCAGAGGGGGGGGTTTCCTTCCTGCACCTTCAACCAGGACCCCCAATGGTGATGCAGTCAAGACCCAGACTGAACCAGAGAAACAGGACATATTGGTCATGGACACCAAGCTCAAGATCATCGAAATCCTGCAGGTGGAGGACATACAATGTTCTCATATTGTTATATCCCAAAATAACTTTAATAAATACAGCACATTATATATGTATGTTGTTTTCTGTTCTGCTCTACAGTTCATCCTGAATGTCCGCCTGGACTACAGGATCTCCTGTCTGCTATCTATTTTTAAGAGGGAGTTTGATGAGAGTAATTCCCAAAGTGATATATCTTTAGCTGGAGCAGTCGAAGGACCAAACAACATGCCAGGTTTGAAATAACATATAGCTACATTATACACGGATATGTGGCCAGTTTAGTGGACTTTGTTAGTTAGAGAGATATTTTCTGTGATTCCAGGGGCTCTGGATTTTGAGCACATAGAAGAGCAGGCAGAGGGGATATTTGGTGGAAGGTAACATGCACTGAGTATCGAAAGAGTCAAAAATATGAACTAGAGAGGTGTTTCTGAGTATATGTTCTGTTTATGTCTAGTGAAGAGAACACCCCTCTGGACCTGGATGATCAGGGTGGCCGAACCTTTTTGAGGGTCTTGCTCCATTTAACCATGCATGACTATCCTCCTCTGGTGTCTCGAGCCCTGCATCTGCTGTTCAGGCACTTCAGCCAAAGGCAGGAGGTCTTGCAGGCATTTAAGCAGGTACCCTCACAGTGACTTCCCTCAACTTAAAACTAAAGCAAATTAAACTTGTTTGTGTTTTTGTCATTTGCTTAAGTATATTATGATTTGCAAGTACTTGTATTTCTCTAAAATAGATAAAAAACATATTAAGAATTATTGTATGGAGGATAAGAAAGTGAGTTATCTTTCTGATCCTCAGTGGCACAAAATGCATATTCAGGTTTTCACAGTAACATTTTGTGGATCCTGTATAGCTTTTTGCTCTGCAGTTTGCCTGTTCTTCCAGCAAATTTTTGTATTTACAGGTCCAGTTGCTCGTCACCAGCCAAGATGTGGAAAATTACAAGCAAATAAAGTCGGACCTGGACCAGCTGCGCTCCATCGTCGAGAAGTCTGAGCTCTGGGTGTACAAGAGGCTGGGGCCAGATGAGGGCATGGATGCAGTAGACGTGCTAGCCGCTGAGCCAGAACATAAAAAGGTGCAGGGTGTTATTTCCTGAACAGAGCCATTCTCATAACACCGAAAAGCCAGCCACCACAAAGTATTCCTTTTGTTTTTTGCTTCTTTTTTTTTTTTTTTTTTACCACAGTAAGGCTATAACACGCTGTTATGATGTCATTCACAGGGTGACTCAGGGGGCATGGACAAACCAAAGAAAGCAGAAAGCACAAGCAGTTACAACTACAGGGTGGTGAAGGAGGTAACAAGTTTTCTATTCTTGTTAAAAGATGGTTTTAACATATCTGAATATTTTGCAAATGTTGTTGCACAACACTAGAGTTTTTCTACATATATTTTCCCCTCATGTTTTTGCTTTTTCTCACTGCTCCCTCACAGATCCTGCTGCGTCTCAGCAGGTTGTGTGTCCAAGAAGGTCTGTCAGGTAGAAAAAGCAAGAAGCAGCAACAGAGGCTGCTGAGGAACATGGGGGCTCATGCTGTGGTTCTTGAACTCTTACAGATCCCTTATGAGAAGGTGCCAATGGTTCTCAATGGGTTTATTTTTTGTTTTTATTTTTAGTAGCACGTTTTTTTGTGTGTATGAGCGGGCAAACCTTCACATTAGCTCGTTTCTACTCCAGGGAGAAGACTTGCGCATGCAGGATATTATGAAGCTAGCCCATCAGTTTCTACAGAATTTCTGTGCAGGAAATCAGCAGAACCAGGCTCTGCTACACAAGCACATCAATCTTTTCCTCAACCCAGGGGTGAGCTGTCTCATGCACTGATTGACATTTGCAGTATTAATGATACAAAAGCATAGACTTTTGATTTTGCACAACAACAATAACATCTTGGAAAACTTGCTTCTCTTGTCTTTGTTTTCTTATGTTCAGATCTTGGAGGCCATCACCATGCAGCATATCTTCATGAACAACTTCCAGCTATGCAGTGAAATAAATGAGCGTGTGGTTCAGCACTTTGTCCACTGCATCGAAACACATGGCCGCAATGTCCAGTACCTGAAATTCTTACAGACTATTGTCAAGGCAGAGAACAAGTTCATCAAAAAGTGCCAAGACATTGTCATGGCAGAGGTCCTAAATCGATTCTACACAGATTTTTTTTCCCCACTGTGTTTCACTTATGCCACATTTTCCTTATGTTCTAATGTGTATCTGTTTCTTCCTCCAGCTGGTGAATGCTGGTGAAGATGTTCTGGTCTTCTATAATGACCGTGCCTCCTTCCAGACTCTGGTCCAGATGATGCGATCAGAGAGGGATCGCATGGATGAGAACAGTCCTCTAATGTACCACATACACCTGGTGGAGCTCTTGGCTGTGTGCACTGAGGGCAAGAACGTCTACACAGAGATAAAGTGTAACTCGCTCTTGCCACTGGATGACATAGTGCGGGTGGTGACCCATGAAGACTGTATCCCTGAGGTGAGATAAGCTGGAATGTTTGAGAGTTATGAGAAACAATAAGCCGCACAGTTTGTGATTTTAATGTACTAGAAAATTGAAGAAATAAAGACAGGGAGCCATATCAAAAGATAAGTGTTACTGCTTCCTATAGGTATGCTATAGAAGCTGATTATCTAAAATACATTTGATTTCGTGTGGATTGCAGGTCTTACAGATTGCTACAGTTATTCATTGTTTTTGCTTCATGCCAAGCTTTAAATCCATTTTTAAAAATGTCACATAGTTTGCTTTAGTGACAAATGTATCAAATAGCACCACATTATGAATTTTGTCCATAATTTGGTACTATTAAGTCCTTTTCTAGGAGTCTAGAGCTAATTATGGTGTATCTAAAGTCAAAATTCTACCCCGGGTATTTGCTGCTGTTGTATTAGATTAACGCCATCTTTTTACATGAACTTTATTCTTAACCTTTCAGGTAAAGATTGCTTATATCAACTTTCTCAACCACTGCTATGTGGACACTGAGGTTGAAATGAAGGAGATCTACACCTCCAACCACATGTGGAAACTCTTTGAGAACTTCCTAGTTGACATTTGCAGAGTAAGAAACCCCATATTTATTTCAATAATGACATAAAAGCTATATTAAAGGGAAAAAAACAACCACAATCAAGCTAAAAGACAGAATATGTTATTTCTGTTGTTTAGGTGTGCAACAACACAAGTGACCGTAAGCATGCAGACACTATTCTTGAATGCTATGTGACAGAGACAGTCATGGGCATTGTGACCACCTTCTTCAGCTCACCTTTTTCTGACCAGAGCACCAGCCTGCAGGTAACCTGTTACGTTAATACAAGGGAGTTCAAAAAAAAAATGCTTGTACAGTAGCTATAAATATGCTAATGTCAATATCAGCCCTGTTTTAATCAAATTCAAAGATATATGCTCAATATGGGTATTGTTACTCAGTGAAGGTATACTTCAAGATTTCATTTTGAAAATGACAGTAACGTGCAGAGTTCATGTAAATCTAAATGCCTAGACTATCTTTTAATAACCTGCTAACCTTAAGCCTAATAGCAAACAGTTCATGCTTAGATGGCCATCAGAATAAATATAAGTATGAAATATACAGTATTACTGTTGCTCCATGTAATTTTATACCAATAGCCTGAGTCTCTCTTGCAAAAGCCCAATTATGGGAAAATACCAAGACACTGCTTCCGCAAGTGGTAAGCTCAGTGTTTCCTCAGAGTTCCTGAGAACTGTGTCTGCTGATTAACAATATTTGGAGAGGTTAGGTTGGGTTATTGGCACCGTGTTTCCTCTCTCTTCCCATTTCTGTGTTTTCAGCATGTTAGTCATCTTCTGGTAGAGGTAATCGGGTATTGCAAGATGAAAGATGGTCAGTAGTTATTTACAGTTATCTTGGTTAATGTATCATTTCTTTCTTTCTTTTTTATAAGGTTTTTTCATAGGTTTTAAAAACTGCTTATAGAAAAAGTTTATTAAAGGCAAAAAAGACTCAATCAGTACAGTGTTTATCTGAGTAATCACCCTTATCCAATGATGAAACATCTCTGGGTGTAGTTGATTTTCGCATGACAGCACCTTCATCGACAGGGATCATTAAATGGTTGATGAGCACAAAAATGATATGAATCATAAGCTATGGTTTCACCGCCTACCCAACTGAACATCTGTGAGATTTTGGACCATCGTACTAGATAATGCTTTCAACTGCTATCATTAAATCTAATGAAATAACTTTTCAAAGAATGGCATTCATTGCTCCAGTAGTGTTTCAGAGAGCTGGAGAAGGCACATTTAAGCTGCACATTTAAGCTGTACATTTTCCATTTTGATTACTTTCCATGTATATCTATATGCATATTTTTTCACTGCTCATATCTCCTGCTGCAGGCTTCTCTTTTGGGGAAAATATTTCAGGTATCAGTTACAATTTAAATGAGAGCACAGAAGATCTGGGTGCTAAGATTTCTTTTTTTTTTTTTTTATAATATGAAAGATTTTTACTGGTGCGTTTTGGGCAAAGGTCTGCTTGATGGGTTAGCAGTAGCAATTGACCAATAGCATGTGGGAATAAGCACAGTAATATCACGGCAGCTCAGGTACAGCACTTTGTTAGGTGTGTGTGTGTGTGTGAGACACATTTATCAGAAAATGTCAATCAAAAATAAACTACAGTTTCACTTGTTTTTCTCCTTTTCTTCTTATTTTTTTACCCAGACCAGGCAACCAGTCTTTGTGCAGCTGCTGCAGGCTGTCTTCAGGGCCTATCACTGCAGCTGGTTGATGCCAGTCCAGAAGGGCCATGTTGAGAGCTGTATCAAAGTGCTCTCTGATGTTGGTAAGACCAAGGTCTTTCTCAAAATCAGTCCATCATATTCAGAAGGTTTAACAGTTTATATTAATCCTAAAGTTATTTAACACTAATGTTGTATGTCTTTCTGAATCCATCAGCCAAAGGCAGAGCAATAGCCATACCTGTGGACCTGGACAACCAGGTGAACAACCTGTTTGTGAAATCCAATAACATCGTTCAGAAGACAGCCATGAGCTGGAGGCTTACTGCTCGCAACGCTGCACGCAGAGACTCTGTAGTGACCGCGTCACGGGATTACAGGAACATCATAGAGAGGCTGCAGGTTAGGTTTGTTTGAGTTTGCGCTGATTTATGTCATTTTATTGCACAAAAACCTTCAGGGTGTTGCTTTGTCTGTAATATAGGACATCGTGTCCGCTCTCGAGGACCGTCTTCGTCCACTGGTCCAGGCTGAGTTGTCAGTTCTGGTGGATGTGCTACATCGGCCTGAGCTGCTCTTCCCTGAGAACACAGACTCGCGCAAGAAATGCGAGAGCGGAGGATTTATATGCAAGTAAGGAACGGTGCAATCTATGAAATTTACAATTAAAACGTAAAGGCCCTCATTAGGATTGAGACTAAAGCTCTAATGTGCATTTGCAGGCTGATCAAACATACCAAGCAGCTGCTGGAGGAAAATGAGGAGAGACTGTGCATTAAAGTTTTGCAAACGCTTCGGGAGATGATGACTAAGGACAGAGGTTATGGAGAGAAGGTAGGAGATGCTGCAAAGCACAGGCATATTGTATTTCCATGGGAGATGATTCACTTCACTGTAGGCGGTATGACTGTGCTGTACATTTTTTACATTGTATATACTTTATTGTATCAACGCAGGTTTAGAATAAAAGATGTTGATAGTTTTTTGCTATTTTTTTATGTCTTTTAAAGTGCCGGGTTTAAAAAAAAAAAAAAAGAAACTTTTCAGCAACTAAGTTTCATTCGATTTAACTAAAAGTAAAGCAGAAAAACTCCTAAAATGATGCCTTTTCAAAAGGCAAGTCCTCACACAAAAACGGCAATCTGATACAATGTTCACTATGATTTTATATATGAAAATGATTTTGATCTTTTGTGTAGGTATATAGAGTTTACACTATATACACACATACTGCATCACACGTAACCCGACCACTATTTTTGAAGGGATTTGGCTTGTCCTTGGTGTCAGTTAAACAGGGGTGGTCACTGCTGTGTGAGACTGTACTAATTATTCTCACTTTTCCTAATATCCATGCAAAAATACTGCGCATGGATATGGCACTGTATCTGTGCTGCTGAATTAGATTTTTTTTTTTTTCAGCAGTCTTAACTCACTTAACTAACATGACATGCTTTATCATTGACCTCTGCCTTAACTTCCTGCTTCCTGCATTGTTATCTAACCCCTGAAACCCTCTGTTCTCTTTCAGCTCAGGGCCTTTGATGATGAGATGGATATGCCTAAGGTTGTTTCTCTTTATCTTCCATTCATGCCCTTGTTTCCCAGAGCATCTGTTACATCTGTGTAACTATGTTAGCTGCACTTTAACATTAGCCTACTGTAGCAGCTGCTGTGGCTGTGTTGTAGTTAGTCGGGGTTTGGGCACAGCTGGTAACAAATAGTCATTGACCAGTTCTGTCTTAAACACCTGCTGCATTGTCTGCTATAAAACGATGTGCAGATCTACTGAAAACGGTGAGAAAAAGAGAGGCCGGGAGATGTGTTCTGTTGCTGACTGCAGGTTGCTCAACTGAGCTGCCTTATTCCATTTTCCAAGGTAGTCACTTACCGGTTGGGCTATGTGCCAGTGCTGTATTTGTGTCCACTCACTGTCCTTGCACTGTACATGACTTTCTGCGAAAGTGTTGGTTGAAAGTCATTTTTGCACACATTTACTGTATTCCATTCCAGTTAAGGGAGTTATCTTTTTATGTGATAAACTGCAGGAAAAGAGATAAAGACCTGTGAAAAGCAGGGTCAAGAAGTTATATTTTGATATAGATTAGCTACAAGGGAAGACTATAGAAATAACACGATTTTACAGAAACTGAAATAATCTTTAAGATTAACGGATTGATGCAACAGAAATACTGATAAGAGACTAACAAAAATAGACATGAGAGTGCAGAATGCAACAACCATATGACAAACATCGCACACAAAAAACCCCAAACACTAAAAAGCTGATGATAATATAAAGATTAATGTATTAAAATCATGAAAAATCCCATTACTTAAATTCCTCTCGCTCTGTTTTCATGAAGATTATTCATTGCCCTTTCCTTTTTATATCCTATCTATCCTTTTTTTCTTTTTTCTTTTTTTTTGGGAAGGGGGGGTGAGTATCACCCCAGTATCTTCTGCTCCAATAGGGGGCACTGTGACTGTGTGCGTGCTCTGTATATGCGCCTATTAATGAACGTGTTGGGCTGTGAAGGGCTGAGGCAGTCACTGAGGCTGTGTCCTAGTTTTCCTTGCTTGCGAGCTGCACGATTCCTGGGTGCCTGCCAACTCTGGGCTGAGGTTACATAAGAACCAGGCTTTTTTTTCCTGGAACTCAGCCCCGCCACTGATGTGTGACCTTCAGCAGTAATTGCCAATAAAAGTGTTGAGGAGCTGTTTATCCACAGAGCAGTTGTGTGCGCACGCATACATGTGCATGTGCACACCTGTGGGGGGTAGTGAGGTGGGGGTGGGGGCCGTATGAGTTTCTCTCATGTGCTGTATCTCTGTCTGGCTGTCTACACGTGAAAAGCTGCTCCTGTGTAAGAGTGGCAGGAAAGTGGGAACCCGTGCCGATCTTCATATTTCTTCTCACATCTTTCCCCCTTTTGGCCCCATTAAATCATTGTGACACAATTCCTTAACTGCTCCAAATACCCCCCACTTCCAGTTGCACCCTTTCTCACATGGATGCAAACACACACCCACTCTGTGTAAACGTAATGAAGTTGGCTGTGAATGTTTGCGTAGGTGTGATATGAAAGTGCGTAGCTGGCTCTTGTCTCTTCTGTTGATCTTTGAGCAAGGCAGAATAGCATGATATATGGTATAGAAGAAGGGTGTGTGTGTGTGTGTGTGTGTGTGTGTGTGTGTGTGTGTTTAACAGGAAACCGAGTTTATGTGGGTCACATGAAGTAGATTTATGCAGCAGTGTCTGCAAAGTATTATGGAGGCATTTTTTTGAAATGGAGAAATGGAAACAGAGACGGCCCGAGGTATATTTCTGACCTCGCTGATGTGTGCGTACTATCCCATTGCTAAATGTCACCGAGATGAATATCAGCTAAATTCATTGCTCTTTGACTGTCAGAGTTATGTAAGAGCCAGAGGAATTCAGGATACACAGTGTTAGGCTTTCTACTCTCAGGCTTCACCTGCCCTGATGTGCGTGCGCATGTGTGTGGTCTAGTCAAAGCAGTTATGCAAGCCTTCCATGTTGGAAAATAAGGCATGTATCATCCCTTTCACAGCGCTGTTTCTTCCTGTGGCAAACCAGTCAGTGGATTGGCTTGCAAGAGCAATCTTGCTTTTTTGACTTGCTTTATTTATATCTACTTAACACATTTTCTCACAGCAGGTTTTTCCATCTCTGGTCAAGACAGAAATTTATTTTACAGCTCTGGTATAGAAGTAGGTCAGCTACAATGTAAATGACAGAGCACAGCCTTTTAATTTAAGTCTGCTCTACTGTCTGCCCATAACAAGCAGTCGAGTGGTAAACCCCAGTTTTCATGTCATTCACCGCTGGTTTAAACATGACTCAGCCTCCACCTGCAAAGATGTGTTTATTTATGCACTGTCAGAGAAAAAAGAAAACACACACACATAAACTAGAATGAGTTTTTTGATACGCGCGTGTGTGTCTGCATACTTTCTTCCTTTTATGTTCAACTGAGAGGTGTGAGACTGATCAGGGGTTTGCCCTGGGGAGATTCCAGTTTGGTGGAATATACTGTAGTTTGTGCGGATGTGGCAGACGTGAGGGGTTAGTCTGTGGTCTTTGTGGTGAGGCTGGGGGGTGGTGAGCAGCATATATCTACTCTGATCAGCATTTTGCATTGTGGTTTGATGTAGTGACAGGGAAAACATGTCTATAGACTTGTGAAAGATGCTGATCCTCCAGCGTGTGCATGCGTAGACCCCAACCTGATGTTGAACTCTGTTATATCTGCTCCTGGGATCAGCTGTTGTGTTTGTCAAAAAGTCTTAACACTGAGAACCCAAGTCACGTCTCATTTCACACCTCGCTCGATAATACTCTTGATATGAAACAAGTGTTGCAATGAGCAGAGGGCATAAGCTTTTTGATCATCATCAGAAGTACTGGAAACATTAGATTCAGTAGATTTTATAGGTCATAGCTGCTGTTAATCACAGATAATAATTTTAAAACCTGCAAGATTCAGGGTAGACTTAATTGTGTCACTTTTTGATGCAATGTGCCAAAATCCCATTATTTGCATTTCAGCTATTCCAAAGAACTCATGAGTAGATTCTGTGTTTTCCCTTTCTTCTTTTCTTGCTATGTCTCCGTCTGTCACTTTCTCTTTCTTGCTCTGTCTCATTGTGCTTTTTCACCCCCACCCACTCGCACACACCAACAAACAAAATGCATATCTCACTTTCCTGTTAAGAAACATGTTAGAACACATTAGAACGGTCACATAACTGAAAACAGTCCTGCTTTTTATTCTGGTTTGGGGAGAGATTCTTAACTGTGTTATGTTTAAGAGTAAAGGGTTAGAACCTGTATTTTTTAAGGGCATATATATATGTATATAAATGCTATTTTAATACACTTTTTTACTACAGGTCCAGTGTTAACTATGCCACATCAGGTATACTCAGGTTGTGCTCGACATTCATGTTAGCAACTTTTGCGAATCTTTGAATAATTGCACAGCTTTTGATGACACAAAAATGTATGCAAAAGCCTTAATAAGTAAGTAGAAAAGTGTTGTGAATTGAAATTAATATGCTTAGGCCTTTTATAGTAATCAGATTCCAATTATCTAAGTGGCTTTTATTAATACTTTTCCACCCACATTCACAAAATATTCTGCAAGAGTTTTATTCATCTCTTCAGTAGAACACCAGCTACTTATTGGACTTTTTCTGTCATTTATCTGTAGTTCAGATTAACTTACTATCATGGCATGGCTTTCACTTTGCCCGACTAGATGCCTTGTTCTTATCGAGAAAAGTTGTCAGTTTTGCACATTTAAGTTGAGGTGGAGCTTTCGGTCTCTTCAACAGCCTCATTTTCCAGTAGCAAATATTACTTTTTTTTTAGTTTGGCAAAATTGTCAAGGTAAATCAAAATATCATCCATCCATACTTCCACTTGTCCAGTTCAGAGTTGTAGTTGCACTGCAGACTAGCCCAACTGTCATTGGCCAGAGGAGAGGTACACCCCGGATAGGTAGCCAATCTGTTGCGAGGCAAACAGAGCTAACGGAGCAATTTAGACTCACCACTTAACTTTACATGAATGTCTTGGTTCTGGGTTCCACGGGCTGGCTGGGGCCTTCCTGTGTGGAGTTAACATGTTTTTTCCTGTGCTTGTATGGGCAAATCAAAGTTGCTGGTTTTAAAACCATTTCAAACTATTTTTAAACCTACATGTACAGTTGTGTTCAGACGTTTATGACCATGGACATAAATGGCGTGGTAGTTTTGGGCTTTTAATGATTTATTTTAACTGTTTTGTTTTTTTTCCCAGTGTGTAATCATTTTAAAGCATATATCTTTTATAGCTTTAAAATATTGGATCCACAAGCTTGAATCTATTTTGGTTCAACTGTAATCCACACAGGATCAAAAGTGCATACAGGCTTGATAGTGGTGCTCAAGTTTATACAGTATGTTTTAACTGCACAAGGTCTGTTAACTTGTCATAAGCAATCATGCTTGACTACAGTTGGTAGTTTGTTTGACAGCACTCACTGGATTGACAGATACTGAGAACAATAGGAAAGTCCAAAGACCTCAGTGAAGATCTAAGAAGGAGAACTGAAGATTTACACAAGTTGAGTAGGTCTCAGAACTGCAGATTCCAAGATCATCAGTTCAAACAATTGTGTTTAAAAAAGTAAAATAATAATAATGTATACTTTATTGATCCCCGTGGGGAAATTCCTCTCTGCATTTAACCCATTCACTCAGTGAAGCAGTGAGCCGCCATTGGGCGCCCGGGGAGCAGCGTGTAGGGACGGTACCTTGCTCAGGGGTACCTCAGGGTAGCCGTTCAGGGGAATCGAACCCCTGACCTTCCGATCACGGGGCCAACACTTTACCTACTGAGCTATCCCTGCCCAAAAAGTATGTAAAATTTTATATGTATTGCACATTTCAAGATAAACATCACAAAGTGCTTCATAACAAAATTCTAGAACATAAAAACAAAAGTTAACAAGGATTAGTTTCTATTTGAAAGAGACAATGCGCTTATTTGATGTGTCACCACTTTGCTGAGGTCTGGGAAAAGACCCAAAATGTTACCCTCAGATGGGTGGAAATTGGTTTGGATGTTCAGAAACAACCCAGTAACCACCAAGGCTCAAGCCTGCCATGAACTGGAAACTGCTGGAATATCAGTGTCACTGTCCACAGTGACACTGATGTTCCGCTGATGTTTTACATCGCCATGGACTGAGAGGGTGCCAACCAAGAAAGAGCCCCCTGCTCCAAAATCAACCCCTTCAAGCTTGACTAAAATTTGCAGCTGCCCACAAGGACGAGCCAAAGAAAAAGTTTTATGGTCAGATAATGACAAGAAGTATGTCTGATGGAGTAAAGGTGAGGCTTTCAAAACTAAGAACATTGTACTGTCAAGTACGATCTACTACACAATATAAAGCGCCTTGAGGCGACTGTTGTTGTGATTTGGCGCTATATAAATAAAATTGAATTGAATTGAATTGAAAAATTGAATTGAAGTATGGTGGCGGTAGCATCATGCTCTGGGTCTGTTTTGCTACCAGTGGTACTGGTAAATTACTCAACCTCCGAATAGCTAGACAGTTAAACTTGGACACAACTGTGTATTTCAACAGGACAATGATCCCACAAACTAATCAAAACCTTTTGGAATGGAAAAATAAGCTAACATTAAGCTTCTGGAAAAGCCTTCCCGAAGCCTGACCTCAACCCTATTGAAAGTTTGTGCTCTACATTTAAAAGCCTGGTCTATGCCAGGAAACCAACAATTTTAAATGAACTCTTTGAATTCTGCCAAGAAAACATATGCCCAAAGCTTGTTGATGACTACCAAACACATGTGGTCGAGGTGCAACTTGCTAGAGACATTTAATCAATCAAGAGGAGTGTATGTGGATATTTGAGCAAACTTCTGATCACAAGTATGTGTGTATGTATATGTGTGTGTGTGTGTGTGTGTGTGTGTGTGTGTATATATATACATATATATATACACATATACATATATATAATATATATATCTTGAGTTCAGCTGCAGCTCACATGAAAACATACTCATAGTATGTCAGGGTTTTTTAATCCTCTTTAATTCTGTCTCTGCCTTTCACTGGTTCTCTTGTTGCCCACTGTGTTTTTGGTAACAGATGGCTTCTGCAAGCATCTCTGTGTCATTGGTTTAGTGGCCTGGTTTCTTTTGGAGTGATTATGTAACTCTAACCTCATCGCCCCTTTCCTGTCTTTTCCCCTCTCTTGCCCTCATACCCTGTCCTTTTACATAACAATGTAGGCAGAGCAGTACCTTATTCTGGCTTAATTTCTTCCCAGTGAACAGCACTACTATATAGAGGTACTCAATTTTAATACTAATCTAATCTGAACTGCCACTGTTTTGGTTCACCTAACAGGACTTTAGGAAATGAAAATAGGAACATCTCTATATTACTGTCGTGGATCATTGCCCTTTTTGTCATGTCTTGCTCATAGCATAGTTCAAACTGAGAACCTCTCACCTCATTTGTAGTTACTCATTCCTGACTACCTGACAGTTGCAGTGTGATTTCAGTTTTGATTCACCTTTGTGTGTGTGTGTGCTTTTAGGAGGAGAGTGCGGGGGGGGGCTAAGTTTATTAAAATGATAGTTGTACATTTTGAGAAACAGCTCAGTGACAGACTTGTGACATTGCAATTCAACCAGTCAAGAAGTCCTTAGACTTCATGCGGCAAGCCAACAATATGCCTTAGGAACTGTAGGGTTTTCAATGGCATCTAGGGTGCATAGAACATTAAAAAAGTTATACCTTTCTAATGCATTTGTCTCTGTTAACATTAAAGTAATTGCTTCCCTTATTAAATGCAATAATGGAAAAGGAAAAATATATACATAAGTGACCATGCATATATATTTTTTAAGAGTTGATTTCAAGCTAAATTGAAGTTTCAACTGTCTGAGTAAGTGAAATCAGACTTTCAGATTTACTGGCTCTTTCACAGGAAATCCTGCACTGAGTTACTGTCCATAACTCAGAAAGGAAATAGTATCTGAGGAAGCAAAGTGGAAATTTTAAATTTGAAAGTAACCATCTTATGACTCATACAGTTTTTACAGAAAGAGTACTGTAGACTTGTCTCTGTCACTCCTTCAGGCAATGATCAAAATGGTCAGCATGAATGTTTTCAAAGAGGAAATTGTTTTTTATCCTTCACTTGGGCATGTGATCATTTAAAACAAACTTAAAAAACATACTTGGATTTTTTTTTTTTAATTTAGACAGAGCTACACTTTTTTATACTTTACTTTTGTCAGTCTTTAAGCTATGATAAGTTGAGCAGCAAACTTTTCATATTTATCCCAAAAAGAAAAGCCATATGAGAAAATGATATTGGTCCTCCAACTCAATAGTGAAAAAGCATATTATCCAACAGGTTGAGCTATACTTTTTATAAACTCGATGGCTCATTTGAAAAGTTATTGTTTTGTTTTGTTTTTCTCAGACTAGGCTAAAGTGCATATCCTCAGTTTTAGGTTGGTTGCTCTTTTTTCACCACTGAAAGAACAGTTTGAGGGGAAATGGCCATTTATACACATAGTATCCAAGTTGGAAAAATCCAAAATCATTTGCACAGTTGACCAATAAATGTTTGATGGAATGTCAGTTTCTGACTAAGTGACTTTGTTGGGTCTGCGCTTCAGCAGGCCCGCTAGTTCAGAGACTCATCACTCATGAAGAAAGCAAGACAACAACATAACCGGTTTTTACTTGCTAGCAAGGGGAGCCGGACGGCAGCATCTCTGCCCTCGGTCTCAACAACTCCAAAGAACCAGCTTCCCCTGCAGCCTTTTATTCTGTTACACACAGTTTCACAAACACCCATTGTAAAACCCCCCCTATGGTCACAAAAGGTTAAAACACTGTGTGTGTGTGTGTGTGTACATGACTGCCTGTGTGTGTGTGTGTGTGTGTACATGACTTCCTGCCACACAATATATGCTTACACCTGTTTAACCACATTTCCTAGTTATCCAAAGGTCATCTGCCCACAACCGTATATGGCTTA
>VUQG01020397.1:0-18464 GCA_015106755.1 Etia nguti
TAAATGGTTAGACGCTTAATGACTTCCAGATGCGAGGTCCAGATGAAAGACAGACGCTTCAGTTTTAAAGGAAAGTCTAATGAAAAAAAATGTAGGCCACCTAACAACTGAACTTTTTTCACAACTGCTAAATTGCAAAGTACAAAGAGTGCCTGAATATAAAATATGGGTATTGCAAGTTTTTTTGTTTGTTATTTATTTAGACTCTACATTGCTTATGTTGTTTGATTCCTTCTTTATAAATAAAAAAAGGAAAAATGACCCATTGTAAGGGTACTTGTTTATTTGAGCTTCATTTGGGCAAATTTATGATAATCTATCCTAAGCTTTGACCTGATTACTAGGAGTTATGTTTTGAAACTCTGTGGAGTCTTGTGGGGCAAGTTTTTAAAATTATAATACCACATAAAAGATTAATTTTTTTAAACATTCAACAGTTGTGCATTTCTTCCAGAGCAATCGCATTACCTGTTTTTTTTCTTATACTAAGTAATCTAAAAGTCTGTGTGTAGGTCATATGAAAAGAGTTATAACACGATCTCTGTGATTGTATTGCATTAATACCAACAGCATACTACAAAGTGCTATGCTGTGATATTTACTTGCCTTTATGCTGCCATACAGATTCATCACTCCATGAGACCTAATCATACTGATCTTCAGTCTCAGTGTTGTGTAATTTGGCAAAACTCAACCTTTTCTCCATTTTCCCTCCTTAAGCATGTGTTCTTGACAGCCACCCTTCCATTCAGACTGTTTCTGATGAGCCTTCAGCCAACATTAGATGCTCCTTCGTTAGGCAAATGTGTTAACCACTACACTATGAAACCATTTTATTTAAAAAAAAAAAATCTACAGTATCTCCAAGGCAGCTAGTGGCAGGCAGTTTTTCAGACACTGAAGTGATTAAACCGAGCAGTAGACAAGGTCCTCCTTCCTTCAACTGAAGTGTTAGATGCATCTCTCAGTTTCTGTCTTTGTGGGATTTTTTTTTCCTATTTCAAATACTATTTATCTGCTGTAGATATTTTTTCAGGCCTGCCACTTCTTCTTTTTTTCTCCACTTGTCCAGGAGACACTTGGGTAATAGCTCTTTTTGAATCACCATGGTGAAAAAATAAAATTTTATGCCTGTCAAATTGTGTTCTCTTTGGCATTTTTCATAGATCCAGCCAAAGAATTTGGAGCAAACTGTGTGTTTTTGTAAACGATACTAGCCATAAAGTGCCTAAAGATGCAATTTAAAATTGGTTCTTTGCTATATTGTCATTATGCGTAGACACAGCAGTGATTCATCCCTTAAGTTAGGTGCCTTTTTTGTACTTGAATGATTCGTAGGTTAGTTTTAAGTGTCTTAACAAACAAACATTCCTCTGAAAACACTCCGGTACATGGAATGGACTGAAAATGAGTGAAAAAGCAGCAAATGCCCAAAGAGATCTTTGAAAGACCCCCAAAAAACCTGGAGAACTATCGCTCAAGAATATCTGCCTCCTTGGATGTAAAATATAAAGAAATGAGGGCTTGCTCAAGAACAAGTACTATGATTGGAAGATAATTTTTCAGCAACAAAATTTGTTTGGGGAATGTGGATGCTCCCTAATCATCTTTGGAAAATTACAATTACAAGGGATTTTTGGAGACGTGACTTTTACCTGCTTTACAGACAGAACTTCTGTTATGATGTCTCAATTTACCTACTATAAGTACTGTAGTATTATACTGAGTGATGTAGGAAAGACTCGGAAAATTTACTTTTCCCTTGTCTGCAGTCTAGCTCTAAGTGTCATTATATCCCTCCCTTTTGTTCCCTTGCCAGCTATGTGGTCCATACAATATAGTAACCTGCTGCCCTGAACCTAGGTCCTTCACATTTATCCCTCTCTGTGCTTTACTCAGAAAGGGATAAAAAGCAGCACTTCATGGAACCGCTGTTGATTGGGAAATCACTACTTCAGTTTTTTTCTTTCTTTTTTCTAAGAGAGTATAAAAGTAGGCCCAGTTAGAGCCATAATCTGGCAAAATGCTGCTTCACTCCTGCAAACCAATTAAACACAAATTTCTCAGTTTTTTGTGCAGTAACCTCAAAGCTTACCTGTCATGTTTACATTAAAGCATGTGTAAAGGAAATATGTTAATCATCATCTGCAACTCTCGTCTGCTCGTATATTCCCTCTTCAAAGGCAGTTGGAACCTATTACCTTTGTGAAAGGATAGTTCTTGATTATATGACTTGGCAACTGGCAAATAGCATGATATTTTTTGGGGGGGAGAAATTGGTGTGATTAAGATGGTTACTGACTTTGACAGTTATACTGTGTATTACTGGGATACCCAGTATAGCAGATGTTCTTTATGTACATCTGGACAGAGAAAGCATATCTGGAAAAGATAGTTCATGTTTAAGTCATGCAGTAATGCTGAATGTTATGTGAATTTCAAATGCTAGTAATGAATTAAAGTATATTAAGCTGTTGTGCGTAATTATAAAACTATTTGATACTGTCGGTGCCAGTACATTGATGCTGAGGCATGACAATAATTAGGAGTTGATGTAAAACATTATTCCCAAGGAGTTGTATCTAAAGTCCTTCCTACTACAATACAACTTGTGCGGCTGTCAAAGGAATCTACTTCCAACCCATTTTTTTCTTTACTTTGCACAGCAAAAGCAATGAGGTTTAAACATGTGGTTCTGGGTATTAATCCTTCAGTTCCACTTACAGCCTTTTGTCTTACACTTTCTTCAAGTCACTATTTAGCTTTTTTCCTACATCAGCACTGGTGTCTTGGAGGCTGTTGGTGTTTCTTGGCTCATTACCCCTGCAAGGGCAGTTGGAACCAATTACTACAGAGAAAGGACAGTTTTATTTCTTTGAATTCATTGTAGATATTAATGGTTGCCAGAGGGTGACTCTTGATATCTTTGATTACCACTTATCTTTACTGTTGAATCAGCACTAAGACAAATATTTGTACTGATGAAATATCAGTTTATGAGCTGTTATTGACTTTACACAAGTTCCCAACATGCTTAAAATGGGATGAATACATAGGACAGCAACTTCTCTGTTAAAACAAATCATTTAACATGTCCTGGTGTTGCTGCAGCTTTACAGTATGGTACTCTGATTGCAGTGTATTAGGGGCACCATGTTTTCTGCCCTGCTTTGTCATGTTCAGACCTTCTCTGCGAACACAATGGGGCAATATGGATGATACTCAGAGATACTTGATATATTTCATTGCCTTTATCAAACTTACAAAAGCAGCTAGACGTCACAGGCCACAGTTTGGCAGTATTTTAATGTCACCATTTTATAGACCTTACACATGTCTTAAACTATGCTGTGAAGGTTTCAGCTTTTTGTCTCATGAGTAATCACCGAAATCTTTCACATATGGTTGGTCCTAATCCAGACGGTACAGTCTGTGCTACAAATGTTTAGAGTTTTGATATATTTGTCAACAGTGAGCGGGCTTCTTCCTTCCACTGGCCGGGTGTGGTCTTTGTCTGGATCTTTGGTGTGGTGGGGGACATGTCGCAAAGTCCCTGACCTGCCCATCTGCTACTTAAGCGGCTATTGAGAGAGGCCTTTAGGAGGTCTCCACCTCGTTTTCCTCATCTCTGTTCTCTTCAGAAGTGATGCCAGGACAATAGAGGCAGAGCAGTGTGCAGGGCTTCGCACCAGCTGTGAAAGCTCAAAGCATTTCTCAGTCCAGATTTCTACAGCTCACCCACTCGTTTTACTTCTTTGAGCCTACTCTTTCCTCTTTGCCTCTGGTGTCTTTAATGATCTTCTTGTCAATTTATCAATCTATCACATTACCCTGCTGTTTGCTCCTGTGTGAGTCCTGCTATTACGAGCTTAACTTATCATGCCATCATGTACAGCTTTCATTGATTATTATTTTTGAATGAAATTCACCATCTTTTGGTGAAAATGGATGTGATTGGGTCTAATATTGTTCTAAATCTCACCGGATTGTCAGAAACTGCGGCGTCACTGCTCTGAAAGTTCCACATCATAAATATGCCTGCTGAAATCTATGTAGTGGGTGGAGTACTAATTTCCCTTACCTTTTATAAATCTTCATCATTCACTAAACAAGGTCCCTTTTATTCTAAACCTAAGGATGAAAACTTTTTCCTGTTTAACATCCACACAATACTTCTTTAAGCCCACGCCAACTGTCTGGCCAGCATATGTAAGTAAAAGCACTACTCCAGAAAGATAAAAGAAAGCCCAGTCATAAATATGAGCTTAAGAGATTTAGAAATGTCATCCAGTATTTTCTAAAACTGTTGCTGTATTTTGTTTAATTTGGGCCCCTGCTGGTTTTGCTGCATACTAATCTGTGTTTTGTATGTTTGCAAAGAGAATACAAAAAAATATTTGGAGTTTGATGTCATCAGAGTTCAGCATGAACTTGATCTTGCTGTCTTGCTTTGCAGGCATCACGAGACTGTGATGAGCAATCGCTTTATTCCCAATGTTTGTGCGTTTGTGTCTTTGCTTACGCATCTAAGGTACACTCACAGGACTTGTGCATGGAGAGTTTGATTGATGTGTGTGATGATTTCCCAGTTGGCAAACATTTACATGTGCACTCCGTCATTTGTGGCCTGTTTGGATTGGCAGACTTGCGGTCCTGATTGGCTGGTTTCGCTGAGGAATACGTGAGATGGATTTGTTTGACTGGGCACTCTAAAATACGGGGTGCGTGAATAAAAACTACATTGCCTTCAATTCACCCCTTGTTGGCTTCAGCGGGCCCAGCTTTGCATCATTCACTTACTCACTGGTTTTTGCACTAGTTCTTTCCACGGTGTGGTTTTTATGCACGGCTGCACAATAAAGGTGGAGCAGGGAGCAGTAGCTATGGACAAATAAGGTCATACATACATATGTTTGCATTAACCTCATACATTTATGATCAAGAACTGAAAAGCCACATTCAATGATTAGAAAATGCATTTTGGGAAATTTCACATCTAAAAATAGAAATCACCCAAATCCTGGCCGCTCTTTCCCAGACCACAGTGTTAGGATATTAGACGGCCAGAAAACAATAGAGCACCAAAAAGCCTCAAGATCATTATTTCATTTGGACATGTTATACATAAATATACAAAATCATGTTCTCTCCTGTGAGTTCTGTTCTCTTGACTGGACAGCCAGTCAGTCAGTCAGAAAGTCTCCTCTGGAAGTCTCCTGGAATCTGATGGGAGAACCACAAAGTTCCCCAGTTATCTTTGGATTCCTCCAGCTTGTTTTACTAAGGACTCTGCCAAACGTTGCCTTTCCCCTGCTGATAAGACAGCTCCCATCATGCCTCACTCACATACATGAAGTGTAGGGAGAATACTGCTGGCTGCTGGTGATGATCTAACCTTACTCTTGCTTTTGAACTTTTAATCCAATAAAAATAAAGTTTGTGTAATACCTATACACTCCGGAGGAGAGAGTACAATGTCACTGGGAAACTGAAACAGAGGCACCTGTGATACAACATAGTGGAGACTGGTATTTTTCTATGCTGCATTGGGCGGAGAATTCCTATTTATACCGAGCAGATGTTAAATGACTTGTCTGGTTACCAGTTTTAAAATTTACAATATGCATATGTGGTTGAGGTTAAGCCTTAATCTGCTTTCTGAAAGTTATATATAGTACAAAAGGTTAGGAAAGAATGGTAATTAAACCAAGAATGCATGAAAGGGACATAAACAAGCATGAATAATGCATGACTCCTCGCTGTGACACCAGTGCAGAAGTGTATCATTATGCAACATCCCAAAGCAAAAGCTTTTATTTATTACTTTTTTGAATCTAATTTTGTCTGATGTTTTCTGGCTTATTCATCGAGCTGAATCTTTTTTTATTTGTGTTTTTTTTTTTTAGTTTGTAATCAGTGACTTTTTTTTAGCTAACACCACAGATTACATACTCAATGGTACTGGCTAATTAATGGCATGTACCATGGTACTAAAATGCCTCTAATGACCTCTAATGATGAAAAACTTTAAGCCTTAAAATAATAATAATACAAAATTAAAGAGAATTTTAATCACCCCTGTACAGTTATAATAATCCACAGAAATTATTGTATCAGGCAATAAACATGTTTATTTCCTTTCTAAGAACTATAACTGACAGCACATAGAAGCAAAACCCAACTTTTCTTAAATGCAAAATATTATTTTCATGAAAGATAATTAAACTTAGATTTACAATTTCCTGCACAATGCAATAAGTTACAAAATCGTCTCTCGCTGAAACAACAATAAAGGGCTCTGTGATTGGAAAGAAGAACAAACTGACTGAAACTGAGGTGGTGTAAATCCACCTTTAGATTCGTTACATTTTATCTTACCAAACCAAAGGTGCAGTAGATTTACATATAAAACAAATGCCAGTTACTTACATAATTTTCCACCTTGTCTATAAGTTCACAAGACAACAGGACATCAAGCTTTTCCTCTTTGGCACTCCTCACTGTTTTGATCCTTTGACTGCTCATACCCAGGCTACCTTTGTTAGCTTCTTTAAGATGTCTATTTCAGCTCAGTGAGGATGATTTAAATGTCTCATTAGGTTTGTTGTTTCAAACATTTTTGTAGTTTTCCCCCTCCCACCTTGCACACCTTGCCCATGTTAGGCATACTGTACATGGAATGGACTAGCTCATAATCAGTCATACTTGAAGCCAGGGTGCACTGGTAAACTGGCTTACAGGGTATATTCCCGGTGAGCCGACACACTTTTGGGCAGCCCACTGGGTCATTTTCATCACTGACACTTGGATTGCCCAATCAAATCTATAACGTGACCGGCCCCTCCCCTACCGCTGCTGTGCGCTCATGCAACAAACAACTGTAAAATACTGTAAGTAGGGGTTTCAATTACCCAGTTTATTTTTTTACGATTTACTCATTACTCTGGTTTGTGGAAATTAGCCATTTTGGTACTTGTCCGGCCGATTGGTGTATCTCTAGGCTTAATTATTCATTCCTATAGATCTTCTGCTTGTTCATGCTCATATGTAGTGATGTGCTCATTGTTATTTTATTTATTGATTTATTTTCGCATGTGGTCTTCTGTATCATTTAACCTGCACAGCAGTGAAATTGTAATCTACAGTATGTTAACTCAAGGAACAGGTTGTTTTCATGGTTTAAAAAAGTATTTCAGTAGCACACACTGTACAACTGCACTTTACTCAAGCTGGTATTTTTTTAACTCAAAAAACAGCCTCATTTCATTGTGAACTATAAAAGCTCCTGTTGCCACCTTACCAAAAGCATTTTTTCTTGTCTTTTCTTTCTTTTTCATACACTGTATGTAGGTGTACTTTAAAAAAACATTTTCATAGAAGGTTTTGCCCAAAATGGGGGGGGAAAAAATCACAGCTTCTACAATCAGTAAAGGTTGTTGAAGGTTCAGTCACAAGAGAGGAAATGTGTTCTTACAGATCTGCTGGGAAATGCTTGTTGCATATCTGCTATCGTTTTCTTAAACATCATTCAGGTATTCACACCAAGGTGCTCCTTCAGTTTTCCCCCCAGCTGACACTCATCACACAGATATAGTAGTAAACCAAACACATAAATCTTTGGGGTTGTTATAAATAACTTGCCCCCCCCTGCTAAATAATAAAAAGTAAGCAACAGCCTTTGCACATTAAACAAGTAGCTTTTCTTGTATTGCTCTTGGTTTCCCCTTTCGTCGTGTGGTTTATTATTATTCTTCTCTTTGGCTTGCATCTCTGCCAGCCTTACGACTCTCTCACTCCAACACCCCACTCACCCTCTGTTAGGAGTTACAGTCAAGAGGGCTCTCTGCTGAGTCCCCCGTCTGCCATCTGCTCAGGAAAGAGATGAAGGCTAAATTATTGCAGACAAACCTTCATCACCTCAAGTGAATGATTTCCATCCATTCACAGCCATACAAGTAACATCTTTTTTAAAAGTCAGGATTTGATAATAACCATGGCTTGCCTTATTTTTCTTGGCAATATCTCTGATGAGTGCTCCATCTTTCACAGATGAGGTTCCCTGCTCCTACACGCTGGAGCACCAGACCATGATATGAGCTCAATTTTATTCCAATTAGTGTTTTGCTAAAAGGATTCATTTATAAAACATGGAAGGAAGAAGAATTCTAATCAACTTGTGAGGTTTAACCCTACTCTAATCTGCGATCTAGCACCAACACTTGCAAACAATTATGCTGCTCGTACCCAGGGGTTGATCTGATTGGTGTGTTTGCCTTGTGCTGTCTTGGGAGATCCAACAGTAATTGAGCTGGCTTCTTGGCTGATGGCTTGGGAGCTGCTTTTATAGCTCCAGTGGTTCTGTCCTTCTCTAAATGTGCAGCATTATTAAAACCAGACTGCAAGCGGGACATCACATCAGGTTATAATGCGTTGCACTAAAGTATAGTGTGTGGTATCCCACCATTGCCCAGTCGCTCTTGTCACTGTCCTTTGCAGACACACACTACTCTAGAAGCAGGCAGTTTTTCCCACTGGCAGGCCTCCCAGAGCCTGTAGAAGTCATCCTCCTTCCTGCCACCCCCCCCCTTCATTCCCTCAGAGCTCTTTCTGCCAGAGGGCCTGTTTGGCTCATGTTCTGGCTCGGATAAACAACAAAGAACGGATCCAAAGATGCTTTCAAAGGCACCTGGTATGGTGCTCCTGTTTCAGTTTGTGGATTGCCCTGACTCTTACAACTAATAGAAATTAGTTTTGATCTAATGAGGATTTAGAGTAATGTAATTGAATATGCTGAGTTTATCCAGTGAAATATTCCCCTTCCAACTTAATAAATTTTAATTGTAATGTGCAATGTTGGACTGTTTAACCCATAGCATGTTTTCCTCTCTGTAGGTGACTGCGGCAGATGCAGACAGTGGCTCCTTTGGCTTGATTACCTATTCTCTTGGCTCTGGTATTAACAGTGCTGTTCCGTCTCAATTCACCATCGGCAAGGAGACTGGCCAGATCTGCACTACTGCTGCACTAGACAGAGATCAAGGGGCGGCCAGCTTCGACTTTACTGTTACTGCAGTAGATGGGGTAAGCCACCGCCCTTTGAAATCATGAGTCCACAGAGCTGCAGTATAATCCCATAAACACAGCAGTCATGCTTTTCTTATAGACAGGAGAGCAGAGATGTGGCCAACTGTGCAGGAAAAAAGCGGAGTTTTTGAGTTGTCCAAAAAAAAAAAAAAAGTTTGAATAGTTCTCCTTGGTAGGTAGACTTAAGTTAGTACAGCATCCTGTGCACTGACTGCCAAAAAATACTTAAAGAAGAAAAAGTTAAAAATGA
The DNA here is from genome assembly GCA_015106755.1 of Etia nguti. Lineage (NCBI taxonomy): Eukaryota > Metazoa > Chordata > Actinopteri > Cichliformes > Cichlidae > Etia > Etia nguti. Next base: position 9,335 of record VUQG01020397.1, read on the forward strand.
AAGAAAATTACTGCGGGCATGTTAAAGCAATCAGAAGGAAAATACCTCAACTGTCAGGCAGTAATATTTTAACAAGTTGGACTGCCGCCTTCCTCGTTTTTGCCACCTGGTCCAAATGAAAAGCCTGCACTGTATTTCTGCAAATGAAAAGGCTATGAAACAGACTTTGGTTGCAGCAAGCCCTCTCACCCTCCACGGGTCATGACATATTGCTCTTTCCCAAGGGAAACTATCAATCTGTGTCCCTACGCGAACCTCCTGGGACTATATTTTAGAGGCTACGCCATACATCGAAATTTTAACTGGGTTTACTGCTGGTTTTTACGTCCACCATTAATGTGGTCTATGTGTGCTGTTAATGTGGCCTAAATCCTGCTTTCAGGTATGTTTTTACTGTTCATGATTTAATATGTGAAGGTATAACAAAAGAGCTTTTTGTTTCCTCTGCAGGGTGGACTGAGCTCAGTAGCCTATGTCAGGGTAGATCTGGTGGACATTAATGATAACAGACCCGCTTTCTACCCTCTCAGTTATGCTGTTAGTTTGAGCACACAGAGTGCCCCTGGGACATCTGTTGTCAGAGTGACAGCCTATGACCCAGACTCAGGCAAGAATGGGCGAATTACATACAAAACAGTGCCTGGAGGGGCTTCTCCATACTTTACCCTCAACAAAGACACAGGTCGGTGTAAATATATTTCCCATTCCTGCACTGGACTTTTATAATGATTTATAGAAATAATTCAAACAATTTATGATCTTGTGTGGTGTCAAAATTGCCGGTTAATGTATTATCTTTGAATCCTTTTATAGGTGTGATCTCACTGTCTCGATCTGTCTATGGGAAGGCCAACTCTGTCATTCCAATGGTTATCTCTGCTCAGGATGGTGGTGGTCTTGTTGCCTTTGTGAATGCCAGAGTTAACATTAGTGTGGTGGCAGGTTTAGTGGCTCCGCCTGTGTTTGAAAAAACTCAGTATTACTTCACCGTGTCAGAGGATGTCCTGCGCGGGACTGTTGTGGGAATTGTCCAGGCTAGCAGTAAAACAGGTGGGGGCTACAGACACCTAAATCTGAAACTTCTTCTGTAAAAAAAAAAAGGTTATAATTCAGTGACTTGTCTTTGTAATTTTACATCTTTCTCCCTTGTCAGGCACCTCTAAAGATATTTCCTACACCATCAGCTCTGGAGACCCTGCAGGCTACTTTACAGTTGATCCTGACACCGGGGCCCTAAGGACCAGTCTTCCCCTGGATCATGAAGCCCAATCAGTTCTTGATTTGGAGGTGCAGGCCCGCAGTGGCAACCCTCCTGCCTTTGGCCAGACCCGCGTCCACATTACCATTGCAGATGTCAACGATAACCCCCCTGTTTTTCTGCCCTCATCCTCAGAGTCCCTGCTGCTGCCAGAGCATACAGAAATGGGCACAGTGGTTTATCGTGTCCAAGCTGAGGACAGAGACTCAGGAGTCAATGGACAACTCACCTTTGACCTTTCTTTTTCAAATGGACTCCAGCGGATTTTTAGCGTAGAGCGCAGCAGTGGAGAGATTCGATTGGTAGGGAGCCTCTCTTATGAGAATACCCCCCGTTATGACCTCCAGGTTATTGCCAAGGATAGTGGAGTACCCCAGCTAAGTGCCACCTTCATGCTTGTGGTTCATGTCCAGGCAGAGAACGACCAGGGTCCTGTGTTTGATACCCTCACATACCGCGTTGAATTGAAAGAAGGCACTCCAATAAGCACACGCTTTCTGCAAGTCAGAGCTTTGAACAGAGAAACACCAACCTCTGGCCACTTTGGTCCCCTGGCATATCATTTACGTCCAGATGGAGATGCTGCAGGTTTTGGCATTGCTGCAGACAGCGGCTGGCTGTTTGTGAAGAGTGCCCTGGACAGGGAAGTCAAGGATATGTACCTCCTGACAGTGCTAGCAAGTACAGGCCATGGACAGTTAAAGAAGACAGGCAGTGCCACAGTTCGGATATCGGTGACTGATGAGAATGATAACTCTCCTCGGCTCACGCAGGAAAGGGTCTTCATGGCTGTGAGAGAGAACCTGCCTCCAGGAACAGGCTTTGGTCACGTGTTGGCCACAGATCGCGACAGCGGCCCCAACGGACGCCTCGCTTACCGCTTTTTGCATCCTGACCGTCACTTTCAGATTAACACCCACACAGGTTAACTGAAAGTTTTATGCACTGAGATTAGTCAGTTAGAGTTAAGTGTTAAAATGTGGCTTGATTAGGTTAATTTTAATAATCAACCAATTAAAATATTCATATTTATGCAAAAAAAAGGTAATGAAGGCATAAAAATATATGTATATATTTTTAAAGAGAAATGCCTAAAGAACAGAACAGGCATGCAAAAACAGTAGTTCACCAGTGACACAGGAGATAACATGAGAAAAGAAAGGAAGCTGATATTATTTGTTTAATTGATCTCCATGGCTTTGCAGAGTGTCAGCCTTTGAAGATATCGGCACATGCTTGACCTGGAAAATTTAAATTGATCAGCTTAATTATGTCTATTTTATCTGTCTGTAAAATTGTGTTATAGTCAAACTAAGCTCAAATAACCAGAAAAAAAATCATTTTTCATGACTGAAAAGCATGTGGAATAACACAATTTAGTCAACTCACTGAGACATCTTTAAAAGATGAGAGACTGAGGTTGCCCCTCTGCCACTGTCATAAATTAGTTAGATCACGGTGACAACAGCACTAAGCATCCTGCTGAGTTCTAATTGGCCTGCTGAGCCTGCTAGTCCGTAGGTGGAGACTTGGGCTCTGATTTGTGATCAGCGTCTAGCAGAGTTGTGAGTCTCTAGAGCATCTGCCAACCTTTCAGAAATCTTCTGCTTGTGTGTATGAATGTGTATGCGTCTGTGTACGAACAGATCTGCACACTGTTCACGTCTATTACTTATGTGTCACTGATCAAAGCCGGGTGGCTCTTAAGACTCATCATTATTCCAGTGGACTTGTGCTTGTGCATAAAATCCCTCTCATTTATCTACTTGTGTCCCCAGGTGAGATCAGCACAAGGATGACTCTGGACAGAGAGCAGCAGTCTAGTTACCAGCTGGTGGTGGTGGCACAAGATGGAGGTTCACCCCCTCGTAGCGCCACAGCCACTGCTTTCATCACTGTACTGGACGAAAATGACAACAACCCTGTTTTCATCCACAGCCAGTCAGGGAAAAACATCATAATTCAGGTAATGTCAAAAGAGCGCAAATGTTGTTTGGCAGAAAAAAAATTGGTATCATAGAGTGCTGTACTGAAAATCTGGTTGTTTAACCCTTAGGTGACAGAAGGTCAGCCTTCTGGGGTTGTACTGGGTACACTGCAAGCCAAAGACCCTGATGAAGGAGAGAATGGCACAATATTCTATTCTTTGTCAGGTACTTTATAGAGACATTTAAAGAAATATATCTTCCTTCAGTCTTTTAAAAAAATTTTTTATGCATTTATGCTTTTTTTTTAGTATATTTTACATTGTTGAAAACTGTTGAAAGTGGATTCACTTCAGTGTTTGTGTTTGTGTGTTCAGGCCTCCTATGCACTTCTCATCTCAAGTTAGGGTTTGCTCTGTCTCTTCTAGGTCCCAGAGCTGAGCGCTTCTCTTTGAACACAAACACTGGCGAGTTGCGTTCGTCATCCCCTCTCAGCCACTCGGAACGGACTGAGTACACTCTGACGGTGACAGCCACTGACAGAGGACTGTCCCCTCGCACCACCTCCTGCTCCCTCACCATTCAGGTCAGACTGTGTTTTGGAACCACTGCCAGCACAAACACCCACTCCGCTCACCTATTTGATATCAAAGAATAGACTGAGGGCTGTGAGGATCTGCGTCCCTGGGCCCCTCGCACTAGTTGCAGACATATCAGCCTCACTTCTGACAAGGTCCCCTCCCATCTGAAATGGAAAAGTGGATCTGAATCAAATACTCCCAGCTGGCTTGTGATGAGGGCCAGCTGTAGACTTCTATGATCAAGGTCATACTCAATGACTTCAACACTTTTTTAATACAGTAGCCCTTTTTGCAAGGAGCAGCAAGGCTATACACTCAACATAAAACACAGCATTAAAGGTAATTCATGTTAATATTTAATATAGAACAGAAAAAGACACAATGGAAGAACTCTGGAAGGAACGTAGATTTATAGGTTCCAGGAAAATTGAGCTCCCATATAAACAGCTCCAGTAAGCGCCAGCGCAATTTTTCCTCTTTTCCAATAACAAAAAATGGAAGTCATAATTATTAGTTAATTGGATTAAACAGTGCAGTGTTGTTCTTGCCTGGTGACGTATTTGCCTAATTTCCTTTAATCATCTTTTCTGAATGATTATTTAATTCTGTCGATGATAGGATAGGCCTATTCCAATTTATTTTTGGAACACTTCTTTTCCATCTAATGTGGAACCAATTTACAGCTTGTCAGCAAGCACAGCATATTTTTTGAGTGCCTACTTAGTGTGGGAATTGTACTGTAGGATACACTGCTGAGTATCCAGATTGGCCAATCGGGTTACAAAACACGGTCAGTAATTTCGATTAAAATTTCATCAATAAAGCCTCTCCATGCTCATTTACCTTTCACAGCTGCTCAAATTTTCACAGTACATGCATGTATCAAAGGGAAAAAACATGTTTTATTTAAACAATGTGTCAGAGGAGAAATAATAAGGTTGTAGTCTTTGAAGACACTCGAACTGCTCGTCAAAAGAAGTGTAAAACTATATACAGTACCACAGTATTCCTCAGTACTAAATTAAAGCCCTTATGACACTTCCTTTTCGGATTGCGTTACTTTTATCATTTTTTATATTTCTTGGCATCCAAACGAATGTCAGATTAATCTTAGCAGCAATGTTATTGAAGTCTATAAAAACCTTTTGTAAGTGGTTTCATTTATTCCCCGTGAACACATTCAGTGTGGAGAGGACAAAGTCTGTTTCCACTTTGCCTAAAATCCATAAAATATTTTCATTCTGTATTGAAAATTGCAAACTAAAGTTGCCACTGGGCATTTGAGTGAAGCATTAGATCTGCTGCCATGTTGCTGCGCCGTTAAATATAAATGAAAATGTGTTGCTTTACTGCAGGTTATCAGCATTAACAGACCTGCTACCAAGAAGAATTCACTGTCCATAACTTTCAACTCGGTGGAGGAGGCCAAGCCCGGGTCTGTTATTGGCTCGGTCCGTCTCCATGACAGAGGAACCTTAGAGGACGACAAGGTGACCTACACAGTGGTGGGGGGTACGGACCGAGATGGCACATTTGTTGTGGATCGTCTGACTGGGGACGTTTACTTGGCTCGTCCTCTTGACTATGAACGAGACTCACGCTACAATCTGCAAATTGAAGTGGATGACTTCTCTGAGGCCCCTCCGAGCAGCACTCTTGTCCACCTGGACATTGACATAGAGGACAGTAATGACCACACTCCTCAGTTTCCAGAGGACCCCATCACAATTGTCATCTCTGAGAGCATGGATCCTGGCTCCTCTGTGTATACTTTCCAAGCCACAGATAAGGATGGCAGTGGGTCCAACAGCAAACTGGTGTATTCCATACTACAACAGTGGCCAAATACCCCTGGTCTATTAACCCTCAACCCCTCAACTGGGGTTCTCTCCTTGGCCCAGAAGCTGGACTATGAGGTCACCCCGAACCTGATCCTGGTTGTAAAAGCAACAGATTCTGCTCCTGATGCCAGCCAGAGGCGCTGGGGTTCTGTCACGGCAAGGGTGTATGTGACCGATGAGAATGACAATCCACCAGTATTCATATCGCCAACAGCTGTCAGTGTGATGGAGGACCAGCCAGTGGGCTTTGTAGTGTTGTATGTCATGGCCAGAGATGCAGACCAAGGGGAGAATGGTAGAGTGACCTACAGAATTCAATCAGGCAACACTGCAGGGACATTCAGTCTCAATCCTAGTACGGGTAAGTGCAGCCCAAAGCCAGTTTTTATTCTCTGTGTACTTCATTCTGCTAAGCACAAAATAAAATTCTGAGATAAATGCTGTTTTTCATGTATAGTTAATTTACATGCTTTAGATCAGTTTTCTTGTCACAATCCTCAACAGAAAGGACTTTTAACACCCAAAGGTCATTGTATACATATGAATTCATTTTGATTTCACCTTGCAGTTACACAAGAACAGGAAAGGTCTTGACATACACGCTGCATTCACTACTTATTAGGGCTGTATTGTTGTATATTTGACATTAATCACTTTGTTGATGGGTGTGCATCTGAAGTCAAGGTGTAGAGAAATAAATGAACAGAACATTTTCTTGGTACTTTTTCGTGCTCAGTGACCAGTGATATGTCAGGATCACAGAGGAAATAAATTTAGGTGAAAAATTCTAAAGAAGCTCCTGCCCTAAGGTGCCACTGCTGTCTCTCCATAATCTTTTTCAAAAATACCTGGAAAGGAAAAGATGATTTTTTTTATATCTTCATAATTTAACTCTGGCGATGTGTCCACGGTGAACTTGGCTTTCCACCCAGTGTTAGCTGGGATAGCTACTGATCACAACTATCAGTTGTTATGATTAGTAGAATAGTTACTTTAAAAAATATTTAATCCAAGTGCAAGTACAAACAGTTTGAACATTATAATGCGTAAGTTTTCAAATCTCTTACTTTATGTTGTTTACTTATTTTCCTCATCTTTTCCTCTGCTTCTTTTTTCTACTAACATTATACTAAAACTTTTGGCTTGAATTTCTCAGCTCTCTCTTTGTATTTTCTGCCCTGCTAGGCACTAGAACTAGAACTAAAGCACTACTGTATCATGGAAATCTTTTGCTGAAGATGAAATACTTTCACTTTAACCAGACAAGCAATTCTGCATCAGAATCTCCTTCTAAATTTTACTTTGCATTGCATATATACTCACTACTCTACACCACCTCCCACGACATTCACCTAACCTTACTTTCTATAAACACACACAAACTGTTTTAATAATCTGCTTACTTCTAAGGTCAGCCCAATTCTTGCTTCACCTTTCATGACTTATTTCTCTCAGTTGGAGGCCAGACAGGCCAGCTTGCCAAATATTAAACACACACACATACACACACATGTGCAAGTACACGTGCACATGCGTGCACACACAACAACCCATCATCTGTTATTGTGGATCTATTCCCATGAAAGACCAAAGAACCTCCTGCTCAGGCTTCTGGGAACCATTAGAGGAGGGATCAGTTACGCGTGTTTATGTGTACGCACGTGTGTATGTGTGTGCGTAGGCATGCACATATGTGTTTGTGTGCTTGCATTAGAGTATGTCACTTAGTCAGCGCTGACCTTGGGCCATTTGGTCCTGTGGGCTTTGTTGTGGTGTTTGAGACACGTGTCAACATTTGCTCCGCCCTCGCCTTCAAGTCGCCAACCAGGATGCCTCCTGGAGCAGTTTGGGGATGGAAACATTCAGCGTCTGTCATGCATGTCACTTCTGCTTCAGCCCAGTATGTGCACTCATCTTGAAGTGCTTTTCATGCACACTAGTTATTCGTTAGAATAGTGACAAGTTAATCCTTTGTGCACCTGGTTTGCTCCCGTTTTGGGGTCAGTGACCGAAGGTCTACGACAACTCTGTACAATCTGTTTTCATTACTTTGGCGTCACAGCTAACCACAATAGAGAGAACTATCAGGCGATTATTATAAATCTGTAAAGTCACAGTGTGAGACACATTCTCATCACTCAGTGTCAGAATGGAGGTCATTAATTTTCCTTTCAAGAGAAGTAGGGAGAGTTCACTGGTGATATGGGGGACTGCTTCTCTGCAAAAGACAACACCATTCAGGGATTAACCCATCAAATTTTGATAAATGGCTTTGCCATATCAAATAAGAGAGATGTGTTTGTTGTCTGAGCAACCTCAGCTCGCACATGCACTGCAGTCCGCAGCGTTGGCGCCACCAACCCCCACACATGCTTACAAAACATCCAAAATAAAAACTTTCCCCAGATTCTTCCATTTTTTTCCCTTCCCATGTGTTATCAGTGACCAGGGATATAGTAGGATCACAGAGGAATCAAATTTAGGTGAAAAATTCCAGCCTGTAACTTATACCAGATTAAAAGCTTAGAGGCAAGTTATCTCAATCCTAGCAAAGCACAAAGTGAAAAACAAACACACACAAAAAAGTTAAAAGGAAAACAGTCTTGGTCCTTTCTTTCTTTAACAGTTGCATTTCATTTTAAAGCATGAAATTGAAATTGAATCAATGCAAGTTCTACCCTCTTAGGACAGGATAATGAAAAGGCTAGGGTGCCTCTAATTCCTACGGAGCACGGCAGGCCTGGCTGTTGCGTGTCTAGAGTGTGTGTTTACTGCTTCTTTCTCGATGGCTGCGGCATTCTCCAGTGGAAAATCTCGTAAACTGTGGCCAGACCGTTTGGGCTGTTACAGCAGTGGTGGTAGTAGCACTCAGGTAGGCAGAGCTGTGTGTGTGTGGAGGAGATTAGCACTGATTTGGCCCTCACACGGCAAGTTTTCACACTTGATTTTTAAATAACTTGACTACAAACACAATCATGACAAGTGGAGTTTTTTATTGCCTTTGATGACATGCTTTCATACCGTAATTTTGTAACTGTCTCTTTTAACCAGGCTATAATAAAGTACACACATAGAGGAAATCTCTCCTCATATTTCACCCTTCATTCATCTCCCTACAGGCTCTCTGTCTATTTTCAAACCTCTGGACCGCGAGGAGCAGGACATCTTTAACCTCACAGTAATCGCTGAGGATCATGGGATACCCCAACACTCGTCCATCCAGCTGCTTTGTGTGCATGTGATCGATGTTAATGATGAGGTGCCCTGGTTTGAGCAGAGCCAGTATGAAGTAGAGATCTCAGAGAACCAACCTCCAGGAACCAGTGTGCTGACAGTATCTGCCGCTGATCTGGACCAAGGTCTGATAATGTGCAGGGATTTGATCTGTTATATCATATTCGTGCTGCTTTTAATTCTTCTTAGCCATCATGTGCTGACTATGTGTTCACATTAGAGACATTAACAGTTGTTTTTAATTGCAGACTACATGGGGGGGGGGGGGGGGGGGGGGGGGGGGTTCTCTCC
>VUQG01020397.1:18484-44078 GCA_015106755.1 Etia nguti
GGGTGTAGCATGCATTCTCCTGGACTTAGTCAGAAGCACATAAAGCAGAAGGATTATAAACTTTCTCCTCAAAAGCAATTAGTGAAGTAAACAGGTGAGGTTGCCAGGCTGCTTTCTCGTAGCACGCGATCTGGCACACAGACGCCTGAGGGAGGGCTCTCACTGCCAAATGCTTATACAGCAAGCCTCATGACAAACAAATAAGTATACAAGCTATTAGAAGAGAATTTGAAACATGTTGTAAATGCATTTTTTTTATTATTATCAGAACTCTCTGACCTTCACTGACATTCTTTGATTTTAATGGGGGTTTTTTTTCAGGCCATTTTTAATAGAATGTTGTGACTATATTTGTTTCTCTTTAGGAAGCAACGGCCAGGTGACATATGATGGCATCTCACAGGAGGGTTTCAGCATTAACCCAGTATCAGGTGTGATTATGATTACTAAGTCTCTGGACAGGGAGCTTCAGGAATACTACACTGTCACAGGTACTGTCATCTGATTGTCCTACAGCCTTACAAAAATGTCTGATCTGATACATAATAATAATATTATAGTATAGTATAATATTATAGTATAGTATAATATTATAGTATATATATATATATATATATATATATATATATATATATATATATATATAGTATTTAAATTAGGAATTATTACGACGAATTATAGTGTGCTTTTTTTATGTTTTGGCAGTGTCTGCAAAAGATGGAGGCCTTCCACCGAACTATGCTAAAGCAACTGTGAGGGTCAAGGTGATTGACGTTAATGACAACACCCCTGTCTTTGGACGTCTTTACTACAGCATAGAGGTGCCTGAAAACCTGGAAGCACTACCTCTGTTCACCCTTCGAGCCACTGATCAGGATGCGGGAGACAATGGGAGGATAAACTACAAAATTACAGGTGAGAACTTCTTTTTTTATTTAATGCAGAACCACCACTGTTTCACATGTTTACAAGCCATTTGCTATTGCTCTACTTGCAGCTGGAGATCCATCTGGAGACTTCCGCTTGGATGGCCAGTCAGGTGTCCTGTCGACCTCACGGCCCCTTGATCGGGAGAAGAGGCCTGGGTACAGTTTAACAGTGATAGCTCAGGACCAGGGCCACCCTCCCCTTAGCAGCACTGCCACTGTAGAAGTGATAGTCCTGGACATCAATGATCACACCCCCCAGTTTCAGAGCAGCAGCTACACAGCAGAAATTTTGGAAGATGTTCCCATTGGGTCACTAGTCCTGGAGGTGAAAGCCATTGATTTGGACCATGGTCCTAACAGCCAAGTGCTGTACTTTCTGAGCCATGGCTCCCAGAGCATGTTCATGATAGATCAAAACACAGGTCGCATTATCACAGCATCCCCCCTAGATAGAGAGAGAACCGCTTCTTACACTTTTGAGGTGTGTGCCACTGATTCTTCCCCTGCAAACCCACGTAACTCCACTGCTCAGGTGACGATCTATATTCAGGATGTGAATGACAATGCTCCATTCTTCATTCAGGACCCACTTATTGTGAATGTCTCCGCCAGTAGTGTCTCTAGTCATCGAGTTTTGGCCACTATGAGAGCAGAGGACAAAGACTTTGGAGCTAATGGCTCTGTTTTTTATCGTTTCGCCAACCCTGTCAGGGGGTTCACCATTAACTCACTGACAGGAGAAATCCAGGCCACAGAGAAGCTGCAGACCATGACACAAAGCCAACGGACTTTGATAGTTCAGGCCATGGACCAAGGGAACCCAGCGCAATCTTCCCTGGGAGTGGTTATCATTTACATAAAGGAGCAAAGCTACAGTGGGATTCGCTTCTCTCGCACAGCAAGGGATGTCAGTCTGCAAGAGAACGCTGCTAAAGGTTGAAGTTATTTAAAATTTTTAACATTTTAATTCAAAACGTGTAAGTGTACATTTGAAATAAGAAATATAAATGAAATGTATCAACATAGTGTGTTGTGCATCTTTTAGGCACAGTAGTAACACAGGCTCAGGCCCAGTACCCAGATGGCTCTAAAAGTGGGATCACCTACAGTATATTCAGTGGCAATAAATTGCAGTCCTTTGGAATAAACACAATTACTGGTAAGTGTTGGCAGTATGATGGTTGGTAAGATAGCAGTACATACTACAAGGCTATATTTTTGAAATGTAGAAAGTGAGGCATTGATACTTTTGTCATTTAGGTGAAATATGGGTCCAGAAATCTGAAGGACTGGACTTTGAGGAGACCCCAAAACTCCGCCTTGTGGTGAAAGCTGAGACAGCATCCTCTAGCTCCTACATGGCTGTCAATTTAATCCTTCAGGATGTAAATGACAACTTGCCACGCTTCCAACTCCAGAACTATGTAGCCTACATTAGGGAGGCACAAGGCTACGATTTTCCCATTATCCAGGTGCAGTAGCTTTTCCCCCAAATGTTTATTATGCTTGGCTGCTGTTTAAGTGTGAAGCTGTAGAATAAAAACTCTCAAGCATCAGAAAACTGGATAGTTTCAGTGCTGCAGAGGACTGACTTTTCAATCTCATGTGATCTCAGTGTCCCAGAAGAATTTACTATATAATCCCTTGTGCCATGAAGCCAGAACCATATAGCCCATTTTTATTAACTATTGACTTCCAAGTCCAATATTGCTCACTAGTTCGAGTTACACTAAAACAGCTGCTGCAAATGTTTCTATATTTTCATTTCCAAAATGGGGTGTTAATTCACTCAGGTGGCTGCAGACGACCGGGACCAGGGTCAAAATGGTCAGGTGACTTACTCTATCAGGTCATCATCGATGAGTGGCTTGTTTAAGATAGACCCGCTGACTGGAAGCGTTACCACTGCAGCCATAATGGACAGAGAAATCTGGACCCAAACGAAGTGAGTCTTGCTTTTATTCCATTTGTTTGTAACCACGTTGGCATGAGTTTCCCGTCAGCTATTCCACATGCATATTTATACTCTGTTACAGTTAGAATGTACACTTCCTCTACCAGTCAACTTTTCCTTGTTTTAATAGTTTTGTTCATTTTATGCATATTTTGATTTGAAAAATCCAAGATTTTAAAAAAGGAGTTGCATTGTTTCACCTGACTTTCATTTGGATTTTATATTGCTACTGCAAACTTGACTTAAATTTAGAAGTGCCACTCAGAAAATTCTTTCTGTTATAGAAAGTGAAAAGTAGATTTTGCATGTTTTTGCATCACAGCCTTTCAGTGTTATGAGAAAATCATGTATCCCCTGCAGATAATATTTTTAAAAATATTGTTTTATTAATATTTAAAATGACTTTCAGGCACTTTTGTGTATTGTAAAACACACACACACAGAAAGAAAGAAAGAAAAACATCCAGAAAAAAACAGGCTGTTCGATGTGGGCTGTGGGGACCAAGAATTGTGTAAGAGGGTTCAAAAAGTTTAAAAGTTAAAAAGCTGACATTAATTTTGTCGCTCCAGGCTTGTTGTTACGGCAACAGACCGGGGAACCCCACGGCTCGCTGGCTCTGCCACCCTCACTGTGATCATCATTGACCTCAATGACAACAGTCCCATGATTCCCCTGCCTCAGAAGATTCGAGTGCCTGAGGGTAAGTCAGCTTCACAGTGGAAGTTAGCCCAGTGATCTTATCATAAAGCCTCACATCACACTCCCTGGCAGCTCACTCAGCAGGGCTCAGTGAGAAAAGTCTGACCCTTTGATGAAACAAGCTATGGCCAAGTTCCTCCTCCGTTCATTTCCTGTCTATTAGTTCAAGGCTTTCCAGAACCGGATATTTCTTCATAAAGTTGTTTTTTTTTTTTTTAAACCAAGACTCTCTGCGTTTCATTTTAGTTGCACCTAAATATCTGCTCTTTGTCTTCACACATACAGATACTCTCATTGGCACAATAATCACCCAGGTAACAGGAAATGATGTGGACTCAGGGCCAGCCCTCTCCTACACGTTACGCCTAGATGCAAGCAGCCAAGGCATGTTTGGAATTCACCGTTATGGAGGAGGAGTGTCTCTGACTGGCCCACTAGACTATGAGGAAAGGACGTGGTACACTCTGACCGTTCGCTCATCTGACTCTAAACATCAAAGCGAGGCAAACCTCACTGTACTGGTGGATGATGTGAATGATAATTCCCCCACCTTTACCCAGGATTTGTATCAGGTACTGCATATTTCACCACATTTTAAATTATCTGAATATTTGTTGAAGTGTTAAATAATCTGTAATGGAGATAAATATATCCTCATCTAATGTGTTTCTTATCAGGTGGCTGTATCAGAGCACCTCCCTGCAGGCAGCGCAGTCGTCACCGTAACAGCCACTGACCGTGACTCTGGGGACAATGGGAAAATTACTTACAGAGTCATGTCATCAACGAAAGGTGTCTTCTACATTGACCCAGTCAATGGTATGATTACTCTCTGCACTGCATTTAGGGTTGTTTATAACTACACTCTAACCAGAGTTTAAGAGCCCCTTAATTACACTTCATTAAAAAAAATGCCATTCCCTAAAGCGCTCCTTGGATGCTCATTTGGGGTTTGGACATTTTTGCAACGAGTATTGCAAAATATTTAATCATTTTCTTCATTATAAGTAATTGAAAACCAAATCGAATGTTATTTGCCTCAGATGTTTTGCTTGAGATAGCATCTGAAAATAAGTGCGTCATAAAAGAAGACTTTTTTTTTTACTCTAACTATACTTTCTCTTGTTCTCAAAACATTTCCATTTGCCTGAAATAATGTTCCCTCAAACAGCGTGTACCCAAATCTGCCACAGTGTTTACAAAATGTAATTGTAATTTACTTTTTTAGTTAAGTCATTCATTACTGTGTAAGAGCTAACCAGCACTGATATGTAATATGATGGGTTGTGAAAGAAAGACCTAAAATTACGTTGGCCTTCTTATGATGGTACTCTCTGCTTCTTCGCAGGTACTCTATTTACCAAACAAAAAACTGAGTTTGACTTCGAGAATCCCTCCATTCTGGTGGTGATTGAGGCACGAGACCAGGGTACTCCATCCCTTTCAGCCATTGCCACTGTCCATGTTCAAGTGTCTGACATAAACGACAACGCCCCCATCTTCCATCAGTCGGAGTACAGAGCCACTGTGTCTGAAGACGGCCTTCCTGGATCAACTGTTCTGACATTAGAAGCTGTGGATGGAGACCTGTTACGGGATAACTGTGGTTTTGATTTTGCTATTGCCAGTGGCAACTCGGGTAATGCCTTCCAGATTGAGAGCAGCGTGCGCTTCTTGGAGGGGCGAGGCTTCCAGACAGTCGGCAGTCTAATCCTGGTGGAGAAGCTGGACTTTGAAGCGGTACCAAGCTATAACCTGACGGTTGTGGTATCAGATCGTGGAATCCCTCAGCGTAGCTCCAGCGTTCCTATCATTATCAGTGTTACAGATGCCAATGACAACCCTCCAGTATTCAGCCGAACAGAGTACAGTGTTATTCTGAGTGAGGGTACGGCAGCAGGGACTGAGATCTTGCATTTATCTGCCACAGATCCAGATTCTGCTCCAAATAGTGAGGTCCAGTACTCTATAAGCTCAGGAGATGAGACAGATCTTTTCCATGTAGACCAGTGGACTGGAGCTTTGAGGCTGCAGAGACCTCTGAACAGCGAGACACAGTTGTCCCATTTGATTGTTGTCCAGGCCACTGATGGTCAAGGACACTTTGCTTTGGCCCCTGTCAGTATAGAAGTGAAGGACATCAATGATAACCGGCCTTTCTTTCCCCTCAATCTAGTAACTGCAAGCATCAGGGAAAACCAACCCCAGAATGCCTTAGTTACCATGCTGCATGCAATTGACCACGACAGAGGGGTTTTTGGACAGCTAAGGTACTACATGTTAGACTCCTTTAAAGAAGGAAAAGAGGGCTTCTTCATCAATCATACTTCAGGTGAAATACGGACTCGCTCTTCCTTTGACTTTGAGAAGATAAACTCATTCCAGTTTGTGGCCATGGCCGTGGATGCAGGCAACTATTCCGCTACTGTAACAGTGAAGGTTTATGTTACGGGGGAGGATGAATATGATCCTGTTTTCACCTCTTCTGAGTTCTTATTTGAAGTGCCTGAGGGAGCAAAGAAAGGTCATGCCATTGGCAAAGTGCAAGCCAGAGATGAGGACGGGGGTGTGGATGGTGTTGTACTCTACTCCTTAGCAGACCACTCGCCTTATTTTGAAGTCAATAAATCAACTGGAGAAATTTCTTTAAAAATCGATAGCTACAGTAGACACGTGAGTCGCTCTAAAAGAGAGCTACGCCTAATGACACTGGATGTGAGCGCTCACAGTCCTCTGGAGACGTCTCGCATATCAGTGGCCAAAGTTACCATAGATGTTACCCATACATCTTTTGGTCTCACCAGAGATGTGAACATGTTGCTCGTCAGTGTCATTGCAGTTTCACTTGGGATCATAGTCATACTAATAACAATTGCCGTGGCACTATTTTTTGTTAAGTTAAGACGTAGGAAGAAGGAGAAAAAGACACACGAGCGAACACCAATGTCAGGGACCCTGCTGCACAAGTTTGAGGAAACAAAATTAGCAGCCAACGAAATGATTTACCATCAGGCGCTTCCTGGATACGCAACTGATCAAAGAGGAACTAGTGGGGGTCCGTACACTCGTGGCGGATCCCTGGATCCTTCTCACTCCAGTGGTCGAGGCTCTGCCGAGGCAGAGGCAGCAGAGGATGATGAGATCAGGATGATTAATGAATATCCCAGAGTGTCAAGCATCTCCTCATCAATGCAGGAGCGCATCTCTGCCCGAGGTCCAGACTCCGGAATCCAGCAGGATGCTGATCAGCTATCAGATGTGTCTTGTGAGCCTTCTATTGATTGGTTCAAAGGCAAGAAAGTGGGCAGCGTGAATAGTACTTTGTTAGCTGGCCAGGTGCCAATCTACAGGGACGAAGGGTGCGGGTATGTAGGTGTGGGACGAGGACTCAGCATCTCCCGCCCTAAAGACTACACTTTCCCTGAGGACGGAAAGCCCTCCGCAGATGGCTCCCTCACAGCCATCGTAGCCAGTGATGAGGAGCTGAGAGGCAGCTATAACTGGGACTACCTACTAAACTGGTGTCCCCAGTTCCAACCTTTAGCTAATGTCTTTACTGAAATAGCACGTTTAAAAGATGAAACTGCTCCTCCTCATCCTCGCAGGTCATTTCATCACAAAGCAAAAGCAGAGTCAAGAATTGACCCTCCACCTCTCATAACCTCTGTGGCCCACCCTGGGGCCAAAACTGTACATCCAAAGCCTGCCGTAGGGAGGACGTTCCCAAATCTGGCTTCCTTACGAAGATCGCCCATCAGCGCTGAGGGATCCATCTCGTCAATCGCGATGTCTCCAAGTTTCTCCCCGTCTCTCTCACCACTGGCAGCACGTTCGCCTGCAATTACACCCTTCAGTGTCTCACAGGGCCCCTCTGCCTCCGTGATCAGCACAACTGAACATAATTTGGAACACAGTGAAGAGGCAGAGCTGAGGATTTAAATTTTAAAGGGTGAACTGAGCTGAATCACTGCTGTTCTAATCTTGTTCTACTGTATGACCACAGAGGCTGCAACCTGAAATGAATCAATGCTATTCTTTCTTCTATTTTCTCAAGAGAAGTACACAATGTTATATCAAAAAGTCCAAATAGCTGAAGTTGTGGTGCTTTTTCATGAAAAAATACATCACTAACAGGCCAAAAAAGGACTATGCCTTGTGTGTGTGTGTGTGTGCGTGTGTGTGTGTGCGTGTGGGTGTGCCTGCATGTGTGCATTAAATAAACATTAATTTTGTTGATCAGTGTTAATTTGCACATTTGAATGGAGATTCATAAACGATGTCAATATTTTGTACAAAAGCATTGTCTATATTTTTATACATGTGTGGTTTCTGACAAAATCTGGCATTAACGTGTCAAAGGGGTGCAAAAACCTCAGAATACATTTCTATATTTGTATATTTGCTCCTTGTACTGTATACTTGTTTGTACTGTAAGTTTGTGGCGTCTCTTGTAATTCTTAACTTTGTGGTTTTAAGTGAAGCTCACCATTAATTCTTCATGAAGTAGGATTTTTGTAAGAGATAATTGTAAATATTTATAGAAGAAGAAACAACCTTGCTTGAAAAAATGAAACATCAGTCAGAATAGAGTATTATGTGACCAGATTTTCTTACAATTCAGTGTTTGATCTTCCATCCAAGGTAACAATGAATGTGAAATGCTGAAAAGTTGTCTTAGTCCTTAACACGCACCCGATCACATTCTGCAAAATAGGACCTGACATCCAATGATCCTGTTTTTCAGGCACATGGCTTTAATTTCTCACAACAAGCCTTACTGCTTATCTTTTCTTTGCATTGTGACACGAAAAACGAATAAGGGAACACTGAGCAGCTACTTGGTAAATGTAAAATAGTTTGCCTTATCTGCAGCCTGATCTTTCCAGAGAATGTAAGCTGTTTGTTTATCTACATAACTAACGTTCCTCAGATGAATGTTAAAAACAAACACTCGAAATGTAAAAATTAGTGCTATCCTAACACTGAAATTTGCAGCAGTTTTATTTTTTGTCATTTTTAGTTCTGTCCAGATTTTTTTGTTTTTGGTGTAAATGTATTGACAAACTCAATTTTTATTACTCGGACCATTTTTTTCTCAACTCCTTTCAGCAGCAGTACACACAACAGTTGTTACAGTTGGTATAATAGGAGTTCAAAAATATATATATATACATTTCTGAATGTTTAAACACCACCACAGAATGTCTCAATTGATGCTTTTACACCGCTGCCTATGACATGAAGTGTCCATAAATATAAATGTGCTTTGAGCAAGACAATAAAATGTATCTGTTTACATTAGTAACCAGATAATGTCCTTGCTTAATCTCCATTTTTAGACTCTGTAAGATTATCTAACATTGTGACGTATCTTTATTTATCTATTAGGCAGATATCAGAAACTGCAAGGATTAGTCAATTTTATTTAGTTGAAAACTATTGGCCAAATATAGATGAACACTACCTGTTAAATAAAAATTAAAGTACCTTGTTGTTTGTATTGTTTTGTATTCATCAGTGCTCCTCGACTTTGTGTTCGTCCGAACTGTGCATACCGTGGTATCACTGAGAAGAAATTCCTCTTGATGTTCATACATATCATTCTAGGCTTGTCCAGAGAAATGTTTCCAGTTAAAAGTGCCTGAATAAAGTACTTGTGATCACATTGTTGCCTCTGTCACATGTTTTTTCAGGTTAGAAAAAAGATACTAAATCATGTAATCATTACAGTCTTCAGTCTGTATACACATGTGTTTATAACTGGATTTGGGACTATGTGCCAAAAACTCCCAATAATGAATCATATGAAGGAGGCAATCTTACCCTGAGGGTTTTCACTGATGTACACTGATGTTTTGTGGACATATCCGAACCAGCACTACCCTGTAATCTCAGTCTCATACCTTATCAAAACTGTGAAATAAGCCCCTGTCCCAGAGGCGGTGCATTAAATGAAAAAAAAAGAAAAATGGACATGAAAGAAAAAAAAAGATTTTAACAATATTTGATTTAATGATGGCCATTAAGTATAATTTTAAACTTGATAGGCATATATGATGTAACTCAAATGCAATACCGTAACAGCTTATTTGAAATATTGGCTTTACAGATACTTTCATTTCCACTGACAGCCGTCATGAAAAAAATGTGCTCTGTTTTGTCAAGACATCTCCTACATGTTTGGGTCTCAAAAGTCATTCATCATGTTGATGTGGATGTGATGAATGTACCAAACTCAGGTCAAATCTCAGAGATTAATCTTAGGTGTATGACATACTCACAGCAAATTTCTTTTCATTACTGTGTCTTTGTTGACCTTGTTTTATTTACCTTAGAAATCTCATACTGTTGTTCTATTTCGGTTGATTGCTCTACTTTTCCATTCCCAAGAATATATAATACACATAAAAACAGCAGGGTGAGGTAAAACAAATGTGAAAAAATGTATTGCATGTCTGTAATCACGGTTTAGTATTACTTGAATGTTTTCATATCGCAAATAAAACCTCTTCATACAGCTCTAACATTAAAATTCAGTCAGAAAAACTTAAATCATCAAAACAGATTGGTCGTCTAAACTTTTCTTACTTCAAACTTTAAATTTAGAATGACTGCATGTCAACAATGTTACTGTTATTTTTTTAATATACACACCTGTCATGGGAACTCACTGCATAACTGTTACACTGCCTGAGGCTGGACACTGGACTCCTGCTGTCTGATGAAACAGAGCTGAAACTGGACTAATGCTGTTTGCCTGCGCCATGGCCTGCCTCTTGACTGGTTATTAAGCTGAAACCCAAACCTTGTGGTATTCTGAGAAACTACAAATGCATCCACAGAGGTGAATTCATGTGTGTACGGGCAAGCACGCTGGTGACACGCCCAGTACAAGTGTCATAGTAGACTCGGATTATGAGATGAATGCTGTGCCCCAAACCGAGCACCTTGGATCAGCGGCCAGTGTATACAAAACAGAACTCAGATGATATGAGTGAGAGGGCAAAAGGCAAGTCATTACTCAAAGCTTAAATTAAAGACTCTGCATAAACCAAATGAAATCTATCATTTTCCCGTCAACACAAAGTGAATATACAGGAGACTGCTCTGTTAACATGCAATCTTCAGTGCCAGCCTGCCTTTTTTCCTTCACTGACTTCATCTCTGTCTCTTACAGGGTTGTCAGTGCTGTCATGCTTGTATGATACTGAATATGGTATCTCTTTAAGTGTCCTTTTATTTATTTAGCTTCTATAAAACGTAGAGTGTTAACCCAGATGATATTCCCATATTTTTGTCTGTTATGATTATTCATGCCAACATTGACCCCACTGTATGTATTTCCCTTGACTGGGCTCAGGCAAGCTTTAGTCAACTGCATAGATAAATTACCAACATCTGGGATCGCTGTCTATTAAAACAAAACAAAAAAACCCAAAACACAAATAAAAACTATGACGACTAACGCATGCCATAATTCTGTTTTCTTTATTTACGTTATTCTGGGCTTTGGTGCAGCTCCTCAGGTCATCCACTGTCTGAAGCAAGATGTTTTAACTCCTCTCTCGAAGAGAACTTTTGTCTGATGGCTAGCGCTCACAAACAAAAGGTGGGGTGTCTGTGTTCACAGCCAGATCTGCAGAGCTAATACGACTATATCAATGATATCAGCTCCCACTGACCTTTTGGGTCATACAGATCCAAGAGTAACAAAAACGTATATGAAACAGTTTAAAGCTGTCTGAAGCCTGGGCTTTTGGCTCACGGGGACTACTTGGACATACGCTAGCCTCACTGTTTGAAACTTTGGCCATGTTGAGCACCTACTAATTGCAACAGTATACATATGATAATCAGGAAATGACATAAAAAAAATAATAGATCTCCTCAGGTACATGGTAAAGTAAACTGCAACCTCATACCAGTACAATAAATATACGCAAAATGTGCATCTGTCTGCAGGACGACCCGGACGTGTATCTGTTGAGCTCCTGAGAAATATTTCCTGTGTGATACTTGTGATCTGACAATTATTCAGTACATTTTTCAAAAGCTTTTTGCCCGATTAACATCATCCTTTCCATTCAAATTTGCCAACTCTCTGCAATGAAGGCTGTTATGACCGATTGTCAACAAGGGACAAAAACATCAGAGTAACAACCAGGTTCACAATTACCATAAATTCTCTCTAAATTCTGATTTATATTTTCCTTCAGTGTGTGCGGTAAGCTGCTTGTATTCATGATGTCGATGCTCAACAGTGCTTCTTCACAGAAAAAACACCCAACCTTTGAAAGTTGCTGGAGTGCCAGCATGTTATTATTCATATTGGTCACTTCTTCACTTTGATCAAAGACCATGCTAAATGACTAATTTCATGCGCTGTGGAATTTTTTCCTTTTGTTACACTGAATAGATGCGATATTTCCTTCTCTTGCACCACAATAAAAGAAGAAAATAATATTGCTTTATTAGAATTCTAGTCATTAATGACAGTTATAAACATGTGAAAGATTTTGAGCTCCTTGTTTCAGTTGTACTGTGTAAGTCACATATGGACGTGATTATCTTTTCTGATGGTGTCCCATGGGTAAACATCTGATAGTCTCGTTTATTTTTATCTTTCCCATTCAAGTTTCAAAGTCTGTGTCTCTGAAAAAAAACAGCTTATGCATGTCTGGAGAGGTTTTTTCTTCTTTTAGATGGAAGAACTTATTGCACCTCAGAAAACAATCTGAATCTTTGAATGGCAGTGGCTTTTTAGTTGCAGTTAGGTCTACCTCCTCTGATGTAAATCATCAGCTGGTGCTGGTTACTTTACTGTTAGTAAATACTTAGTACATGAAATGTGACTCGCTGTTTGCGTCAATCCTTTTCTACTCAAAGAACCTGAATTTTTCCTGACATCTGTGAGCCCAACATGATTATATTTAATGATTAACTGAAAAGCGTGCCATTTCATTGTCACGCTGGATTTCACTGGATTTCTTTCCGCCACTTTAAAATGGATGATGTGGCTCTAAATAAATACCGGAAAAAAAACTTTCTTACTTACAAAGACTTATTCACTTTAAGTATGTTTTCTTTCAGAACAGATATTAGCAGGCGAGTAAGATAAATGCAAAATGTCACATTTTTAAATTATCTTAAAAATACCTACCTGTAATCATTTAGTTCTTGCAAAAAAGCTTATTTTTGCATCATTGTCCTTTGCAAAGTGGCAAACATGAAGAAATGATTAAAACAGTGATGAAAGTCTTGAAATTCTGACATTAAAACTCATGGATGTAGGTGGGAAACTTACTTTCTGCTTTGATGTGAAAATCTTAAAAAAGGATTTACACAAAACGTTCTTGTTCCTCTACATTTTCTTCATATTTTCTTGATACATTTACAGTGAGAGCAAAGTAAAAGTGGATCTCAATACAGACCTGACCTTACATAGAGATGGGTATTAAGTGTTGAGGAATGCTAGAAAAAATCCCTCCGTGAAGCTGCTCAATGAAAAAGGCAGTGAAGCACAGAATGGGGACCACAGTATGACAGATTTTGGGGGGACCAGAGCTCTTTTAGCTTGCCTACCTTTTTTTATTGCCAAATTTAACCCTTACTCAGATGTTCCAAAGAATCTCCATGCTCTTTAGCAGCAAAGGGCTAATGTTGCCTTGAAAGCATAATTACTATAACGACTGGAGGACATAATGGTTTTAGCATGGCTCCTGCAGAAGAGCTTTTGCTGTGGGTCCTTCTCGCTGTCTTATGTTCAAAAGCATTTTCTATAATGAAGCTCCCAAAATAGGCAGACTTTCAAATATAACGTGAACTAGCCAGTGATCTCATCTTGATGACATAGTATATGATGTGGCAGATAAAAAGATGAAAACCATCTGCAGAGAACAGGCAGTTGTGAAGTGAATCGCAGTAAAGGATATGGGCTTATAAGGAATGGGGACCTTTGCATTCGAGTGTGAAGTGCTTTGTGTGTAGGCCCTTTGGTAAGGATCAAACTCCTCCATGAAGGAGCCGAGGCTTCCTTCCAGTTAAAATGAGGCCAAAGCAGAGAGACGTCTCTCTGCTCATGCTTGGATTACCCATAAACCCCTCATACGTGGATCTTGCACGGAAGTCTCTGCTCCTTGTTCGCTCAGCAAAAGTCCAGGGTCCAGGGATGCTCCATCCTCAGCTTACCATGATCCGTTCTCCAAACACACCAAAAAGACTTTTTTTCTCCCCCTCCCATATGATCCTCTTGTCTATTTCAAATTCTGTTTTTCCCCCTGCTCACTCTTCAAGGTCTTGCCAGGCTACTTGCGTGACTAGAGGGAGTGGAAAAAAAGGTTTCAAAACCCATTGGCACGCGAGCCCCAAATCTATTTTTGGAGAGCGTTCTTTTTTCTTTGAAAACAAAAAAGCCACAGGGAGAAATAGGCAATACTGGGGTGAAAGGGGTCTGTTTCTTATTTGGCCAGGCCTGCCTTCTGTCCTGCCCTGCCAGCGTCATAACCACAGCACTATGGGGAAAGAGGGTGGCTCAGACGAGGGAGGAGAAGTGTTTTTCCTGCAAAACCGCGGCCAAAACTATGGACCCTCTTCTTAGCCCTTGTCACTTAGCAACCAGCCCAACCTGCTTCCCATTACTAGTCCATCTGCTTGTGTTTCAGACTTTGTTTTGATTTGTTTCAACCCTCTCTAACTTTTGTCTTAAACTCGCCGTGATTAAATTACTCCATTTAAATTCGTCTTTCATTGTTAATTCATTTTCATCAGGCACTGTTCAGGAGGTCTGCTGCAAAAGCATTTACTCCAATGCATCCCATAGCTTAATTCCATTCTGCCTCTGTGATTTGTTGCACTTATTGCGTACGGCGGTTTGTGGAGGAGGCAGAATAGGAATTGGATAAATTATGCATGAGGCGATTATTGTTTGACAAATGTGCAAATATTCTTCGCTGTTTTTGACTTGTTTGTAGTGCATTATATTTAAAATACATGGTTACAGCAGCTCTGGCTTTTATGCGTTTAACTGGATTCAGTGCTTTGAAGTAACACTGAAATTTCCCATCTATTCCTTTGAAGCATTTGTTACAACCCCAAAACAATGATGGCACTGGATAACAACAAAATTAAGAGCTTTGCAGAACAAGCCCAGGGAGACAAAAAAAAAAACAGTCCCCTAATTTATTTGACAGTGTCACAATTAACATTATTCTGGCATCAATTTACAGCTGGCGCACATTTCCCGATTATTCATTGAAATCTTGTTTATGTCAATTTAAGATTTCTTTGTTTTGCTGAAAAGAGACTTGAAAATGACACGGTATCGTGCCTGATTAATGCTGTAATTACTGCTGAAAAATATGATGATATAACAGTTTTCAAGACTTTCATGTAGGGATATTGGGGCTGACGACTAATCTTAGTTTATTATGGCAACAGCTGTAATTATGCCATTTTGAGCAAAGGATGCTGCAGTCTCTCAGGGCGAGGGGCCAAAATATGATGGCACCAATGAAAATAGAGAGTACTGCGGTTGTAGAGTAATGACTCACAGCAGTGTGCTGCCATACTGATGACAAAGTATTTCCAATTACTGATTTTGTAGATGCTGCAATTTCTTAGGATAACAACCTTAAAATTATTCACTCAAACACATGTATCTTTTCCGGGTTCTTTGTATTTTTATATTCTAGACAGTAGCATAGAATTACCTTAGTGTGTAAAAGCTTTACAATTGCTAAGCTCAGTACATGGAGTCCTATATCCCTTAAAAAATCTGAATGTCAATGTCAAAAGTGATAGAGTGAGCGTTTCTGCGATTCCACTTAGCTTATATTTGGTCAAAATGTCAAATTTCATAACAATCCTAAACACTAGATTTCCTGTGTATCTTCCAACAGTTAGAATCTTATCAATGTTTGAATTGATTTAACTGACTTCCTGACCTTTGCAGTGCACTGTGTGTTTTCTTGTATACAGGTAAATGAAATATTCATTTCTCACATTTCTGCAATCTTGTAGAACAGGATCTTGTTTGGAGATGGTGTTGAATAACATTTTGATGAAGGACATTTCTAACAAATGTTCTTTTCAATTTCTGTAACAGGGTCAAATCCAATCAATAAGACATTATTTGAGAGTTCATATTTGAATAAAATAATGGGCTTCTCTGTTCAGTTGGGTCAGGATTACAGTGAGGTAGACACCCAATGTGAAAATATCTGAAAATCCAAACTTCTCCCGACTTTTTCTAAAAGTCAGGATGACATGCAGTGCTGTGCAAAAGTCTGAAGCAACTTAACATTTCTTTAGTTTCTAGGTTAAAGAAATGATGAGGCTGTTTATTAAAATGCACAAGCATAAATGGAAAACCAAGTTTGCACAAAAAATATGTGTGAAAGTCAATACTTGCTCACATACTTGGTCTTATATCTTCAGTAAAACCTGAACATTTTTTAAGTAGTCTTCAGGAATAATACTTCAGTCTTCTTGAAGGACATTAAAAGCTCTCCTTTGGATCTTGGCTGCTTTTTGTTCTCTTCCCTGTCAAGATGATCCCACAGTGCTTCTAAAATGTTGAGGTCTGGGCTCTGGGGAAGCAAATCCATGACTGACAGTGTTCCATTTGTATATACATGTAGGCTTTTACTGCACTGGTAGTGTGTTTGGGATCATTGCCATGCATGAAAAATGAAACTGTTGCCAATCTGACATTTTCATGATGATATTGCATTGTGGCTCAAAATCATAATAATAATATTTCTATCAGTTTTGACAAGATCCCTAACAGCACTGGCTGACATGCAGCCCCAACCCATTGCATTAATTGCATGCTGTGAGGTAAAATCTTTTGTTGTGATCAGTGTTGGGGTCATTATTCAAAAAAAGCAATGTATTACACATTTAAACATAATGTGTTCCTTAAAAGTAATGCAGTACGTTACTTAATTACTCCCAGGAGAAAGTCATTTGTTTTACTACTCATTATATTATTTCATGTTTCTCCATAAAATGACCTGAAACCCATTTTCTCGTAATTACCAGTAACTATGTAATCTTGTAGGCTACAGTCCCACACATCAAGCTAAATCCCTATGTAAATGAGGACACGCGTATGAGTTTTCTCTTAGTATTTAGGTAGGAAAACAAAGCTGACAGCACAGAGCAAAAACTTTAAAAGCGACTTTAAAGCAATCAGCAATTCTACCTTAGAAACATGAACAGGTAGAAACTGTTTGCAGCCATGCAAGGCTGCAGCCTTCCTGCTCATCATGCTTTTTTTACCTGTTGAAGTTCAGGGTCTGGCTGCTGGGCTGAGGTTGGCATTTACTCAGCTTTAACATCACTCTGGGTGTTACTGTAGCAGCAGTTGTTTCTGTTCTGCACACAATTTGCACTTTGCCATCACACTCTCGTCCTTTTATAAAAATAAAAGCAATGTCCATATCCTTTCCTCCTGTGTCACACAAACTGAAATCAGCTGATTGTAGCACAACTGAAAGTTGAACCGTTAAGCGGGATCAACAAGACAAGATTAACAGTTTCAAGGAACTGAACTACTGGGAACCAGTTCTCTACAAGAACCAATTCTCAGTTCTCATAGCTACTAAAGATAGAATTTAAACTTGGTTCTTTGTTAAGCTGTTTGTCATGGGTAGACACAACACTGGTCCATTCCTTTCCAGGTGTATTTTTAATGCTTGAATGATTCATAGGTCAGTGCTAAATGGCTTAAGAAACCAAAAAGCATTCCTCTGAAAATGGTCAGGTACAATGACTGGATCGAAAATCAATGAAAATGTCCAATGAAAAACTTCGAAAGATCTTCAGAAAGCTTGCAGCACTATTGCTCAAGACCACTTAAAAAAGTTACAATCCGTCTGGCTCCTGGGAAGTGAAATATAAAGACATGAGGGGCAGCTCAAGAGTTTTGCACAGCACTGTGAATCATTTAATGTAGTCTAAAATATTTTATAACAAATTGTTTTGTTGTCCTTGTTTTTGCTTGGGAACTTGGCACGCAGACCTAAACTTGTCAGTTAGAGTTGGAAATGTTTTCTTTAGTTTCACATCTGTATACAAGTCTGGCTCAGTGCTGGACAAACCTTTGGATAGCCAGATTTACTAAATGCAAACAGACTCCAGCTCCATTCTTGTTAGTGAATCAAACACACACTTGTAGTGCTCCTCAGTTGCAGGCAGTTTCAGAGAAGAATGTTCAATATGAAGTTTCCCCATAAAATGGTCCGACAATCTGTATCTCCTGCAAAGTATACAGGTGGTTAGGGGGATTATATATATATGTATCCAAGGGAAAAGTAGTTTCGTAGAGGCACATAAACATATTTTTTAGACAGATTTGGTCAGATAAACCAACACTGACGTCCAACGGTTGTAACTGAAGAACTCAGCACTCAACACCTGTTTTAACAGACATCTTTACCGTCCAACAGATCCATCTTAGGGACATAAATCAGTGACTATGAAAATATGTGCGGACAGGTATAAATAAAAAGACCAGAATAAGGCCGGAGTTATTTTCCTCTCTCTTCTTATTAAACCTTAAATTAAACCATATATAAAATAGTGCATGCTTTACTTCGGAAAATATTTGATACATCCATTTTAAGAAAGTGCTGACAACAAAAACATATGTCAGCTGAAAACCTGGTAATCATGCACTAAGCTTACTAATTATAAAGAATATGGGAATCCTGCTATGATCTTGGACATGTAGGATACATGCATATCAGATTAAATCAAATATGTACAGTATATTAATTCTAAATTTGAAAACACAAAACTCAAATAGCTTGAGTGGAAATCTGTTTTTAAAATCTGTTCCAAATGTAACTTTCATCATGCTTTTATCAACAGATTTCTTCAGATTCTCCAGACTTGCTTGGTTTCCAGCTGTAGAGATGTTAAATGTTTGACTCTGCTTTTTCACAGAGCAGTGCAAACTTTCTGAAATCTTGAAAATCCCCCAAGATTTTCATCTCTCTTTAAATCTTGTAGCATTATGTGTTCCCACAAGATTAATCTTTTTTTAGACTGATTAACCCATTTGTTAGTGATCCCGCTACTGACCTTCCAAAGACACAGAAAACAAGAGGACATTTTAACGTAAACTGTCTAATGGCTGACAATAAGCTTACTAACTTTTTAAAGTTGCAAACACTTTTCCAGTAAACCACCTGAATGAGAACACGAAGAAATATTTAATCCCTGCTACTAATTAACCTTCTGACATTAAAATGTACTAGGGCCAGGAAGGCCTTCCAGGCAATTTGGATTTAAAAGTAAGTAAGTAGCAGACTGATAAACAGATTTCCGGATCTTTATTAAGACCAACTGCTTTTTTGGGTTTGGCTTTTGATAACTATGTTTCTCTATGCTGATGGCATGTAAACACAATAATATAATGCTATATTTGTGTTTTCTTTAGTCCCACAAGACATGAGCTTAGCCTTCATAGAGATTTGAACAGTGCAGTGACTTAATTATCCTTATCAGACAGTGTACACATTATCTTCTTTGTACATGACAATTTGCAGTGGCAAGAAGGTGGGGAATAATATTGAAGTTGCAGCTGCAGGGGGAATAATGACTTATGATATATTTATAAATTGTGTTTATATCAAATGCTCATATGTACTATTGAATGCTTTGAGGATTTATTATAATACACACAATCACCAATAACATATGGCAGTGCTTAGCTGGCAAGTGTTTTTTTTCACCCAAGGCTCAGCTCAGCTCAATGAAGAGTAGTAAGATTGCCAAAACTGAATGAATATGTTACCACTAAGTTTCTCGTTGCTGTGCACACTCCCAGGGGAGTCGGTGATTAGAGTGGTTTTCCTTAGCTAAAGCGCTTAAATTTCCCTTTATGTCATAATCATTTGTATTCAGTGCACACCAATAGACACCACATTTTAACTTTCACATAATGGCACAGTTATCCAGGGTAGTAGTTTGATAGCAGTTTGGCAGTGTTTCTTCATCCTCTCGGAACCAGGAACTTTGTTGATTTTTACTCTAATCAAGAACTATTGTCGTCATCAACCATTTCACATTCAATACACGGCTGATAACTGCTGAAGACTACTGTTCTCCCTCAACCAATTTGATTCCATTCTGATTGTTTGTGTGGTTTCTTTACAACACTACAAATAAAGAATGCATAGGGACACCTTGAAATTACTCTTTTAAATCCCCTCTGAGAAAATGTATAAACAACTTGCTCTATTTAGCTATTTATTTATTTGTTTCGAAGGCCAGATAGTGCTTGCTAAGACTTACATCAAAGAGCATGCATTTACTGATGTATCTTTTGACGAATTTGTTCAGATGTGTATGTAATGTTTTTTTCACCTTTTGTTTGTGACTAACTGCTTCTAGTTAATTTCTTTGTTTCTGTTTTAATTAACAAACTTTAATGTCATCAGAGGATTAAGAACTTAGACTCGGTTTCCTAGTTTGAAAACACAAACTAATGTGTCCCAAGCCAACCCAGGTACGTGTAAATAACAATTAAAACCACACAACAACATATTATGAATAATGAGTAATTTGTTTTAAATTTGCTGCTTGTTTAAATAGAAGCTACCATAGGAAATTTTTCATGATTCTTGATGTGCTATCCTACAAAAAATCAAAGAGCTGTGTTTTGTACCAGTGTTTCGCTCTGTATTTTTCACTGATATAACAATCAACTTTGAACAGCACTAAGCCGTTTAAAAAAGCTATTGAATTAGTAAATGCTGTGACATATGACACAGTACAACAAAAGGAAAAATAATACTGAATAATAATTAATGATTTCGAGTGAAGTCATCTAATTATCAGTGCACTGGCACAATTATCTGGCACAAGATTTAAAAAAAAAAAAAGAGCCTCAGCAAACTCACTTTGCGGTTAGGTCAGGAGCATTGATCTCTTTTTTGCTAGTTGTTTACATGTGGGTGTCTCACACAGGTGTGAAAGAGCCTTTCCAATTTTCCACTTCTCATTATACAATTATGTACCATGTGCTTTGTGTACTTAATTTGCTTGTAGCTTGGAGATTTAAAGGTATACAGTGCTTAACTGTTGTGCAGTTAATGGGGGAAGATTGAAATATAACCTTGTGCTTTGATGCAAAAAAAGCAGCTGAAAAGAACCAAATTCACATAAGTCTCATAAACCTAATTAGACAGAATAAGCAAAAACACCTGTGTTAGTGTGCAGTGTCGTAAATGTAGCTACACAGAACAAATGGTGCACATGTAAAACAGCAAAAAAGAAAAAAAGTACAACACACTTATTGGAAGCCTCCCAATAAGTGCCTTATTTCTGACTTGACAATCAAGAACAAATATGCTATGAAGACTAAAACAAATACAACCTGATGAAAACCTGAAAATAAAACATAACTGAGTAGCCCATGAGTTTCAATTATCCTGATTGTGTAAATGTGGTAATAAAATGATGTATGAACACCGGAAGGTTCTCTGTTTTGGACCTGGGATATGTCTAGCTGCATTTTGTGCATTATGTTTTCATAAGGAAAAGAACAAATAAGAAATCTCATTGAGACTTTTAAAGATGGAAGAATCAGCTGAAACACAGTATCAGCATGTATTCTGGGGGTGTATGTTGAGATAAAACAGTTTTTAATCATTTCAAATGTAAGTGATGTATTGCATAGCGGTGTACTCACTTTTGAAGTATACGATAAAGTGTATGACATGTTATTTTCACACTGCTTTAGCTCTGGCTGAGATAATTACTCTTTGTTGCTAAATGGCCTTCTTGATGAGTGTTTCTCTTTCCTTTTCAGTTGTAGCAGCCATATATGTTTCCAATATGGCAATTTTTTGACTACTCGCATAAATATACATTTGTATCTGGATTCTTGGGTTGCCATTCTTCATCTCTACCTTGGGAAATTGACTTTTGTTGTAAAGGCTCTACCCAAGACAACGTGGTGAAAGCAGTGGGAGCCTTGTAGTTTGAACTTCACGTCTCCTGCCTGGTTTCTGGAATAAGCCCAGCTACTGAGAGAGCTATGAACAAGAGTGGCCTACTTTAAGTGGAAAGTATTTTAGCCTCCAGTAACATCTGCTTTCACTTTGATTCCACATCTAAATAGATACTGTCTGTGTTTGAATGATTATGTATTTTACACTGCAATTCACTTCAAAAATATTGATGTTAAGGAGATTTTCTCTCATCATTATAATTTGTTCACTATACACAGTCTGCTTGGATGTTGGAGTACCTCATAAAAGTTATGGCTCATAATTTCAAAACTTTTTACTACTCATATGAAACTGAAACTTTAAGTTCAGACAAGAATGTAATTGATATCCTGAGAAATTGACTGCTTGTAACTTTGAGACCCCTACATAAAAAAAAAATCTATTTTAGTGTTACCAAAAGAAAAATAAATAACCCACGGAATAAATAAACTTTTATCTCATACAAAATTTATGTGTGTGTCTATTTTGGTGCAGTATGGTGGCTGCATAGTACCACAAAGCTCATGCAGATGTTCAAGAGCTAATGCACATTAATAACCAATAATTATTAACCAATAGTTTCAGTGTTACATTTCTCTCTGCCTCCGTGGTGGGAGGTCATATGTGTTATCAGTTATCAGGTAACACTACCTGGCTTGGTTAACAAGTTGCTAGCCTAAACACACACACCTGCCAATTAGTGCTGAGTAACAGACTAATAAAATGCCAGAATTTCACTCACCGAAACTGAAGCACAAACTTCATTGAACAAGCTGTCAACTCAGCAAGCCATAATATGTACCAGAGAA
Organism: Etia nguti; assembly: GCA_015106755.1. NCBI lineage: Eukaryota > Metazoa > Chordata > Actinopteri > Cichliformes > Cichlidae > Etia > Etia nguti. The sequence goes on from VUQG01020397.1 coordinate 40,879, forward strand.
TTCTAATAAAAATGTTTCACACGGTGCCAGCAACACAAATTCAATGAAGACGTTTAGCTCAATGATACCACTTAGTGCTGGTGAGGCCTAGCAAACTGTCACTCAAGTGGCCAGGACCCATAACTTCAAATTAAAAAAAAAAAAAAAAAAATCATATTATAATGTCGTTTTTAAATGATAACTTTATTTATTAAGGGAACAAAAGCTGTCCAAAACTACTCGACCCTGTGTGAAAAAGCAATCCCCCTATTTGCCTAATATTGATGTTGTTACTGTAAACAATAACCTGATTCAGTTTAACAGAAAATCATCAATTTATAGTATTTGATCTAGATCTGACATTGTAATCTGAACGTTTTTTTTTTTTTTTCTTTTTACACGTTCTAATCATTTATACGTTTTTTGGTTTTGTTTTGTTTTTTACATAATAGCACAAAGCTTTAAAGGTCAAAGATCACATGCATGAAATTGAATTGATTTTGAAATAATATGGGTTTCTTTTCTCTCTGTCATGTCAGAAGCAATGTAAAAAAAAAATTCTGTTGAAATAATTTAATTTTTTCCAAAAACCTTTAAGTAACCCTTGTCAGTTTGAAAGAAAGCCCATGCAATGCAACAAAATGTGAAACAGTGCAATAACAGAGTCGTATACATACTCTGATCCTGTATTAATTTGCAGAATGAGAGTTGAACTTTCTAAAGTTGCTAAACGCCACAGTTATCCTCTCATGGATTGTGCTGATGAGAAAGTGATGCTCTGCTTTGCAAATTTGTTCTGAAACTTCAAAGAGCATTGTTTAGTATTCAGAGAGTAGGAGGTGAGATGTGATTCAGCCCTTATAGCTCAGGAAAGTAAAATAGGATCAGTCTTCTCTTACTAATAATTCGCTTGGTTCCAAAGGTTAGCAACCTATCTTTGTCATCTAATGCATCTTTACAGAGTTTTAAATGGCTGAATAAACAAAGCTCCTCAATGCATCCAATGTGATTCAAAACACATGCTAGAAACACTTTGTTTAAACCACAACTGTCTAATTTACAATGTCAGTCAGATTTAATTATTATTTGGAAAAAACAAAACAACCAAACAAAAAAACAAAAAACAAAAAATTTACTCCTGCTGCATGGTGAAATCCTCATTTGTGACATGGTTTTTGCCCTTTCAAATAGTGTTGTGTGGGTAAAAAATATATAAAATAGACATAATCGGGTGGTTAGCATGCTCGGATACAACTCAACATGAAGGAATGAAAAGACTTACGTGGAGCTTTCACATGTTTGTTTTTGCTTCCGTTGGTTTTAGGAACCAGTGGGGGACCACAATCAACTCAGTATTTTTTATTATCTCTTATAGTGCCCTGTTGTGATTTCTCCTTAACTCCTTTTGAACTGTCTTCTCTTCAGAAGATACACAAAATATTTCAGGCACAAGTTTCACCACATTTACATATCACTTTGAAGACTGCGCGACACTCAAAATGTACTGCCTCATGAAAAGTGTATAAACCTTGCATAAGGTGCTGAGTTGAGCCATTAACCACTGTGGCCACATCTGTGAAGCAGCTTATAGCTTAATGAGTGACAGAGTTACAGTAATATTTAGTGTGTAGCTTTGGAAATTGTACCAGTTTCAGGGGACTCAGGGGTTTAAACTCAAGGTGACAGGGGGTAAAACTGTTGTTAACTCACAAATGTCACTTGGCTGCATGTCTGTTTTACCATATCTCGCCTGCTGCTGTGATTTAGAGGGCAAGACACATGCAGGTGTTGTTCCACTTACTGCATGCCAGAGGAATCATGTCCAGAGTGATAAGCAAAAGGAAAAAAAGTAACATGTTAGATATACAGTGGGCTTCTTTATGTGATGCTTGCAGAAGATATTTTCTTCAATACATATAAGAAAAACTTCATTGATTAGTTTCTTTATGTCTGTCAGCAAAAAAAAAGAGCCTAGTGTGACCACGGCAATCAGCCTTAGCAGGACTAAAGCCAGTTTATTAGGTACACCTGTTTAACGGCTCATAAAAGCAAACATCTCTTCAGTCAGTCTCATAGTAGCATCTCAGCACATTTAGGAAATGGTCAAGATGGCCTGATGAAGTTCGCACTGAGCATCATAATGTAGAAGAAAGGCGATTTAAATGATTCTGAACATGGCCTTATTGTTATTGTCAAACAGGCTAGTGTGAGTATTTCAGAAACTGTTGATCTATTTGGATTTTCCCACACAAATACCTCTAGAGACTGGTCCAAAAAAGAGAAAATATCCAGTGAGTGTCAGGAAACTGAGGCTACAATTCACACAGACTCACCAAAATTTGTCAATAGAAGATTGGAAAAATATTGCCTGGACTGATGAGTCTCGATTTCTGCTGTGACTTTCAGATGGTATGGTCAGAATTTGGCATAAAAAAAGAAATTATGGATTGATTCTGCCTTGTTTCAAGGTTTCAGGCTGGTAATACTGCTGCAGCGGTGAAGGGGATATTTTTTGTCACACTGTGGGCGCAACTGAACATCATTTGATTGTCACAGCTTACCTGAATATTGTTGCTGACCATGTCGATCCCTTTATGAGCACAGTGCACTCATGGCTACTTCCAGTAGGAGTTCTTTATACTTCAGTGGTCTCCACAGTCACTAGATCTCAGTCCAATAGAGCACCTTGGAGATAGAGTTGAATGAGAGATTCGTATTGTGGATGTGCAGCCCACAAATATGCAACTGCATAACAATATGTACCAAAATCTCCAGCATCTTGTTGGATCTAAGCCATGAAGAATTAAGGCAATTATGAAGGAGTCCCACCTGGTACTAGCAAGATGTATACATTAAAGTGTCTTCTTGATGCATTCTCAATCATCCAGGAAAGTAAATCTCCAAAAGTTGATTCTGTTCATCTGGACGTAGCGTTTTGTGGGAGAAACGTTTCGTCACTCATCCAAGTGACTTCTTCAGTCTCAGCTGACTGCAGGTTTCCCCAATCTTATAAACAGTACATTTGCATAATGACTGAAACCAGCCCACTGAAGGAACAATGGGCTGGGAGGTCACCTTCATCATAATTATGCAAATTCTCTTGGTTCAGATATGTGGATGACACCTGGGTGAAAATCAAATCTCAGGACGTACCACAATTCACGGATCACATTAACTCAGTGGACCGACACATCAAATTCACCAGTGGCAGGTTAGCCTTC
>VUQG01020398.1:0-11667 GCA_015106755.1 Etia nguti
TCAACGTCCTGAGGATCATCAACGAGCCCACGGCGGCTGCCATCGCCTACGGTTTGGACAAAGGCAAGTCAGGAGAGAGGAACATCCTGATCTTTGACCTGGGTGGGGGCACCTTCGACGTGTCCATCCTCACCATCGAAGACGGCATCTTTGAGGTGAAGTCCACGGCCGGAGACACCCACCTGGGCGGAGAGGACTTTGACAACCGCATGGTGAACCACTTTGTGGAAGAGTTCAAGAGGAAGCACAAGAAGGACATCAGCCAGAACAAGAGAGCCTTGAGGAGGCTGCGCACAGCTTGTGAGAGGGCCAAGAGGACCCTGTCCTCCAGCTCCCAGGCCAGCATCGAGATCGACTCTCTGTTTGAGGGCATCGACTTCTACACCTCCATCACCAGGGCTCGCTTTGAGGAGCTGTGCTCCGACTTGTTCAGGGGAACCTTGGAGCCGGTGGAGAAATCCCTGAGGGATGCTAAACTGGACAAGGGGCAGATCCACGACGTCGTCCTGGTGGGAGGCTCCACCCGAATCCCCAAAATCCAGAAGCTGCTGCAGGACTTCTTCAACGGGCGGGAGCTGAACAAGAGCATCAACCCGGACGAGGCCGTGGCTTACGGCGCTGCCGTCCAGGCCGCCATCCTCTCGGGCGACACCTCGGGCAACGTTCAGGAGCTGCTGCTGCTGGACGTGGCACCTCTGTCCCTGGGTATCGAGACGGCCGGAGGGGTCATGACGGCCCTGATCAAACGAAACACCACCATCCCCACCAAGCAGACCCAGACCTTCACCACCTACTCCGACAACCAGCCCGGCGTCCTGATCCAGGTCTACGAAGGAGAGAGAGCCATGACCAAGGACAACAACCTGCTGGGCAAGTTTGAGCTGACGGGGATCCCGCCCGCCCCACGAGGCATCCCGCAGATCGAGGTCACCTTTGACATGGACGCCAACGGCATTTTGAACGTGTCTGCGGTGGACAAGAGCACCGGCAAAGAGAACAAGATCACCATCACCAACGATAAGGGCCGACTGAGCAAAGAAGAGATCGAGAGGATGGTGCAGGACGCAGAGAAATACAAAGCCGAGGACGACCTTCAGAGGGACAAAATCGCTGCCAAGAACTCCCTGGAGTCCTACGCCTTCAACATGAAGAGCAGCGTGCAGGACGACAACCTGAAGGACAAAATCAGCGAGGAGGACAAGAAGAAGGTGGTGGAGAAGTGTGACGAGGTCATCGCCTGGCTGGAGAACAACCAGCTGGCTGATAAAGAGGAGTACCAACACAAGCAGAAAGAGCTAGAGAAAGTGTGCAACCCCATCATCAGCAAGCTGTATCAGGGAGGGATGCCCACTGGTGCTACCTGTGGAGAGCAGGCACGAGCCGGCTCCCAGGGGCCCACTATTGAGGAGGTGGACTGAAGAGGCCCTGAAGATGGACTCTGAGCTCACTGGGACTGTTGCACACTCACATTAGACTCTTTGACTTCAAACTACTGACCTCATGTTGGTTTTTGTTATTTATAATGTGTAAATGTAAAAGTGAAGGAACCGCTAGACTTTTGTTTATGATTTTTATATTCTTGCAATGCTGGATTTTGCAATAAAAACAGTCATTAAATACATTTTTATGTTTTTCTTGGTTTAATTTACCATGTTGCCATACACATCGCTGCATTTTGAGACATGACTCCATCTGGATTTTGTCATCCAATTAGATCAGAGATCATTAATACTGAATATTTGTGCAAACTGTTTGAGGCCTTTAGTTAAAAAGAGGATTAGGAAACCATCTCTCGTACAGGGATAAATCAAGAACGCGCTGACTTAATCATGTGGCACTGCATGTATGAAAACCTGAAAACAAGCACTGTAGTATGGAGAAATACCACTAGATGTCACTATTCAACACCTTTCAGAGCCTGACTGACATATTTTATCAGAACTGAGCAGCTTTACAGCATTCATGCACAATAAACAATACTACCACCACGTCTCATTTTCTTCTTCCAGTAAACACAAACTCACCTCCTAATTTTCTCATTGGTGTACAGTAAAATTGTTTTCCTTTAATTTTGTACAAATTAAAAAATGTGTATGCGCAGGAATAACTGCCACAAGATGAAGAAATAAGTGCAGATCAATCAAAATATTTTATATTACTTACATAATTTAGCTGAATAAAGACGTTGGTAACCCACAATGATAATAAATGTCCTGTTGAAAAGTTGATGAGAAAATACTGAGTACTTGGAGGAAATGAGGAGACACATATTTTGCTTCCACTGACTTTTATTCCTCTTCTCTCCAGAGCATACCGCCACCTCTTAAAGCTCTCCTCTGCCTACTCCCTACTCTCACTACAGATCTCAGTGTTATCTGCAAATATCACAGACCAGACCTAGTCTATCAGGCTGTCCATCACCATGAGAAAATCAGCTCACCACCTCACATATCAACCATACATATTATTGCCTGTACATTCATTATTATAATGTTTTTACAGTATCTGAGTAGCTTCAGGAGATTTCCACATAAATACCTGCTGTAGTTCATCTTGTGAATAATCTGTAGTTTTCAAAGCTCTGCCTCTCCGGCTGAATTTATAAGTTCTGGATATTAACCGCAGTCTCGTAAAAATAATCATCAAATCAAGCCTTGGAGCGTTTGTACTAGATTATTAATATCATGTAGGTCGGTTTATTTATACCCTTTTATTTGTGAAGCGGGACCCTTGCTGGAAGTAGAAGACAGCAGTTTCCGGTCACCGCTCTGAGTCCCGCCCCGCCAGCCCGTGCCATCTTGTGTTTAGCAAGAACAAAAACGGGGGAAGAAAACACGCCCGGCCCGGGGACGGGGCGCGGATTTACAGGCTGCTTTTTAGGCGTGTTTTTCAGAAAGGTTGGTGCAGCTGGACAGTATGCTAGGAGGAGCAGCGGCGGGGAAAAACAGCAGCCACACCCCGCAGGACGGCTCCGGTTAACGTTAGCTCTCAGGCTATCCGAGCTAAGCTAAGCTAACCAGTTAGCAGCGGCTAAGAGCGCAGGACGGAGGCGAGCTTCGAGTCTGAGCCGGTCTGTGACATCTGGAAACCCTGCATTAACTTCACGAATATCAGCAGGGATCTGGGTGGAAATGCCGCGGACGTGGTGGTGACTGTCCAGAGAGGGATTCCGGGCTATGAGGATTGAGGTTCGCTGTTAGCTCGGCTGCTAACGGTTGTTTTTCGGTTCAGAGCGGAACCACAATAAGCCGCGGTGAGTACCGTTAGTTAGCGGCTCCACACGGGCTCATAAGGTCTCAGTGGACGGCCCTTGCTGTGCCAGTGGTTTTTAAAGATATTCGTAAAGAAAAATAGTAATAATGTCACCGTAACTAAAATATTTGTGATTTTTTTTTAGCTGTTAAGAGAGATCTTAAAGTTGGGAGTTTGGCGCAGTAAACCTGCAGGTATTTTTTAAGTTGTTGTTTTTAAATTACTGTCCTACATTTGTCTGTTGCTTTGCATTTTTTCTGTTTTATTTAGTGTGTTAAGATAATTACGATGAAACCTAACAAATTCAAGCTAGGACACGCAGTTTTTATCTTCTCCCATCTAAATCCGGCCCAGCAGTCTCCAAGCAGTCGTTCGTATAAATGAAAGTATATCAGTGTTTTTTAGAGAAAAGATCTGGGTTTAAATGCCGAACAAAATGGCCAATAACCGGCTTACTAAAGCTGCTGATAAGGTATCTGTGAGGGTGGAGTGCAGGCCGTTTTTGGAGCTTCTATATCCAAATCAAACTACCTTACTGGATGTGAGGTTTCCGTTTTGGACCAGCTCTCCATGCAGTGCTTATGTAAGCCTTAAAATCAAAGCCACACATCTCCAGTGTCCTTATTTCCTCCTAAATAGCATTGGAGAGATTGGGTTTGTTATAAAGACCCAAACTCTCCTCCTCCTGCCTCAGGAGATTTGGCATCAAATCACGGAAAAGCATTCAGCTTTCACTTTGTGTAACTGCTACATGTTCGTGTGGTCGTGCAGTTTGAGGATATTTTAGCGTTTAGGCTCCTGCAGGAGGAAAGTTTGGGCCACACGCTCTTATTCTCTCGGATCAGACCTCTTAGTTTGCCTAAAAATGAGCCATTGGCCTCCACATGACTGCACAGCGCTCGCAACATCTTGGCTTTAATTATGCAAAACTGTTTGCAGCTCCGAGCTAAAATTCAGCCATGTGATCGAGGTCATTCGGCACCACTGACGCACAACATTTCACGTCAGGCTTTGTTTAAAAAGAGCAGCACCCTTCCTTTCTCTTGCTTTTATTACCAAACAAAAACAAAAATGTAACTTGACTGAACTTGTGTGAGTTTGTTTTTCCATGTAGGAAGTTGAGGAAACTTGCTTTCCTAGTCTTGCGCGTTCAAGCTTGCGGGAGCAGTCCTGTTCCTCAGAACGGGGACAAAAATAGAAACCACGAGATGTCTTCTCGCCTCAGAAAAGACGGCTGCAGTTAACCGTGAACCTGAGAAATCAAACGATATTGGTGACCGACCTTTGCGACTCCACATGCAGCAGCGTGCGTCCCAAAGCACGAGTCTTTTTCATAAAATTTTACTTAGCCATGAACACAACAAAGGACTTATGCAACAGAGTCAACATGACCCCATTTGAATGCTGCTGTTATTTCTACTGTGATCATCTTTGTCGGGCATCTGCACAGCCTCAGAAATACTTAAAAAAAAAAAACAAAAAAAAAAAAAACAACCACACATTTTAAGGGGCCAAAATGTTTGAAAAGTGTTTTTAAGTAATATGAAAGGTTTAAAAGAGAAATTAGATCGAGGTGTCTGCAGGAGCTGGGCAGTGATGATGAGACAGGAAATGCATCTCTGTATTTTTTTTTCCAAATGATAACAAAAATTCATGTGGCGGAATTTTTCAGAATGATTCGTTTGGTGTCTTTGAGGTCCACATCAGGTTGTTACCTGGAGCAGGTGGCAGTAGGCCTGAAGACGTGATCTGTTGTGGATTATACACACCTAACAGAATCAGTGCAGTTTTAAGTGGATTTTTTTTTTTTTCTAGGTCTGTGTAAGATTAACAGGAAGTGAAGCTATTAGAATCTACCAGACTTTAATCACTAAAACTGGAATTTTACCTCACAGAACATGACGGGCTTGTTACCCCGTGAATACACACAGTATGTGTCTGCAGTGTTGATTTATCCCTTCGGCTGCAGATCTTCAGACCACACCAGAAGTGTTTAGACCATAGGTGGTCTTTTATTTTGGAAATTGGCCCAGTTCTCTTCCTGTCCGTCTTGAGTTTGGCTTCTTCACCCGCCATCAGAAACAAATCTGATGCTAATTTGAACAACACTGTGGAGAGCTGCTTCTTAAATGTCCCTGTCACATATGCAGTCATTGTATTTAACACCTTTTATTTAGGTTATTGCTTCACAGGTGACTGACGAGCCAATGAGACGGCTCAAAATGTAATTAGCTGAACAGTTGATTTGCAGCGATGAGCAGCTTAAAGATGAAACATCAGATTACATTTTAAAGTCGTCTGTGAGAACAGTAAGAATACATAAAACAATTTGAATTAAACATAATAATAAAAATACAGTAATGCTCAAGGTTGTTATGATACTAGAAAATCAAACTCCATACTAATACCAGGAAATACTCAGTACCATTTTCACTACCACAAGGGGGGAAAATGGAAAAAATTAAGAGGAATCATGGTTTTTAAATAAAGATTTATGGACCCAACAGATGAGATGCCTCAACGCTGCTGCTGTTCAACACGCTTTTAATAATGGAAATATATTTACTCACAAAGGATGTACAGAAATAAAAAGAGACGTGAGCTCAGCTAAAATACACAAAAAGAGAAAACCACACAGTGGGTCGTAGGATTTAGGAGCTTCTCCCCTAAACTAGTCCTGGAAATCTAAACTGAAAACAGTAGTGCTGCTAACTCTCAGCTCAGCCTGTACTTGTCTTGTTTATAAACAAGCTCTAAAGTCGGTGATGATGGACATCAGGTATGAGCCGTGACGGACCAAGACGCTAGTTGGCGACCGCTGTGCTCCGCCTTCAGCAGCCGACCAGCACTAAAAAAATCAGAGGAGAGAGAGAGAGCAGGTTAATGAGAGTGACAATAATAAAAAGAAAACGGACGACTGGAGCAACATCGTAGCAGCAGATCTGTGGAGGCGTATTCAGTTAATCTAATCTGACGTTTTTAGAATCACTTTTCTCACATTTAGTGTCACTTTTTTTTTGTTGTTGTTTTTTTGGTGCCCTACTCGGTAATCATGACAAAGCAAAGGAAAAAAGCAAAACAAAAATTAGCATGTTTGCATTTTCATAATTTTGGGAACAGAAGGTGTCCGAAATATCTCTCCTGATGACATCCTGAGTAATGTGAGATCAAATCCGGCAGATAGACAAACCTCAAACATAAGAGGGAATAAAGAGTACCATAATCAATAAACTCTAATCTGTGAATAAAATGATGCACATGCAGTAATGAACATGGTATTACAGTTGATGTTTTGTAGCTTTCCAACCAGTAGATGTACAAAAATCACAGCCAAGTAAAGGCGGATTTATCAAAGTACTGAATTTTTAAATACTGTAATATCAGTATCTCCTTTATCGAGCGGGCTCTAGTGCAGAGAACCGACTGCAGGGCTCGCCTGAAACTTTAGACATAAAACTATATTGTTATAGATACTGTTACTGATACGATAACATTGTCTCATTTTAAATTGAAATGCTAATGCTACAAAAAATGCTTCCATCATTACTCCTACACATTTACAGTTGTTCAGTAAACAGAGACTAAAATGACGCATGTAAGTTTTGTTTCAAACATGTGATTGATTTCTTATGTAACACTGAACAGTAAAGCAAAGAATAGAGCAGTAATGATTACTGTTGGATTTTATGTGGAGATGGATATCAGAGAAGTCTGAATATGGAGATGGATTTAAAACCATTGTGCAGTTGTTGTAGTGTTGAAGGGGACTCAGTCTTCAGTTTAGGTCTTTAAAAGCATTAAGTTAGGATTTCAAATGGTGTTCAGATATGCTGTAAGCTGCAGAGTGAAGGCTGACTGACACGATAAAGGTCTCTAGCTCGATACCACGGTGAAGTTTTAGGCAAATTAGGGTGCTGCTTTCCCCTCTCTGCTGTCATATTTTCAGACGGGTAGTGTTTCTTCTGACTGTAGCTGCAGGCTATCGAGCGCTGCGCCATACATAATTGTAAATTGTTTCACTGTGTTTAGAGGCGCTTTCAGGTCTGGGAGGCAGGATGGTGGGAATCTGTCTCCACCTCGGGCACAGAGCGGGCGTGGTGTTAAATGGGGGTCCCGAGGCCTGGTTACGCTGGGCGACTCTTCTCGGGGCTCCAGCTGACGCTCAGAGGATGAGCGGCCACATTAACCCCATTACAGAAGGACGTTTGGTTTGTCAATAAGCACGGCTCGGTGTGCAGCCTCAGATTACATCCACCGCTCTGATGATTCGGCCTCTCTCTTTGGATTTTTGTGGATTTATTTAAATCGGTGTTGGATTTGAGTCGGAGCGTAACAGCGAAGTCGTGCACTCTGATCTCCACATACAGCAGCCAAAACACGTGCCAGGCATTTGATTAAATGTATGTCATGATTCTGTTCCTCCCTCAGACCCATTTTCATGGCAGAATGTAGATTTGAATTGCTGATGAGTTCCTTTCATTTTTTTATTTCCACTAGAGCTGTAGTTTGTCAGTTCTTGCAGCTATAAATAGTTTATGTTGTTTTTTTTTTGTTTTGTTTTCTTTGAGCGTCATTGGAAAATTTTATGGAGAAATTTGTGCCAAGAAGCTAAAACATCTGCATTTCATTATGTCTGCATTAAAACATGGTAAAGGCTTCCCTTATGACCTGTTTATGAATTATTTAACGGGAAGGAAGAAATCAGTCCAAACTGAGCCTGAGGACTAAGGTTATACCTTCATATAAATATTAATGTGTATTTGAAATGATTAATCACGTCCTTTAATCATCAGATTGTTTTCTGGTTGTTGAATAAATGAGGCCCATCAGAGTCACATATTCAGAGCTGTGGTTAGAAGGTAGTGCGTTAGATAAACATCACAATCCTCTCTGCTGAAGCTGCTGCACCGTGACTGTGACCTACTTCGTTGGCGACAAGCACGCGTGCAGAGTTTCTCCGTTACAGTTAATAATGCACACTGATGCAGTGACTTAAAGTTAAGGCAGGGCTGAGGCATGCAGGCAGGCTAAGGGAAGTGGCAGTTATGTGTAAAGTAAAAGAAACTTTATAAATGTGCTCCAAGCTTAAGCCCCGCCTCTCGGCCAGAGGAACCCGTCCTCTCCAAACCAGCAACACAAAGGGAACGACCACGGTGGCCAAGGCAACGTCGGCAACGTAAATGGATGTTAGCAGGTCGCCTCAGACACCTCAGAGAAATGAAACGATGAAGAACAGACGTAAACAAACTTGTCAGCGTACATCATTTAATATGGACACTGAAAAGTGTGGATACATGGGAAGATTGTGTCTGGAGTAAAAATCAAAGGATTCGGTGTGCCGTCTTATTTCTCTTTACTTATCAGGCACTATGTATAGTTGTTACAGTACTAGAATTAAAAGGTCAGTATCAGTACTCAGAACTATATGTAATACTGTGTACTATTTCTAATACCACAGGGTTAAAAATGTACCAAAACTTCAAAAAAAATAGAATAATACAAAAACATCAGTGACTGGACTGTTTCTTAGTCGTCAGACAGTACGACAGCACATGGTAACATAATGGTAGCGTACGTATGACAGTGACAGTCGTTGTGATTTGGTGCTATAATAAATAAAGCTGAATAGAATTAATGCATAAAAGTATATTCAGGTCGTGCTGCTGACCTGGGCTCCGTACTTTCATGGCTGAAAGCTTCAGTTTTTATCCTGTTAAATGAACACTGTGTTAACGTTACACACGGGAAGGACCGCCGACTTACGGCTGCGCTCTTATTTCCCATGGAGGAGGCGGGCGGGGTCACCACAGTAGATGGAGCTGCAGGTTTTGGGCGCATCGCTGTCTGTGTATCAGGTTATTGTTAATGATTAACATTTATGTTTTTGAAACAACAAATATTGAAATTCCTTGGAGCGTTGTTCATTGTTGTTTACATGATTTTCTTCACCTGCTGAGGGAGGAGCTTGTGCATACCTGTCTGCAGGAGCTCTAAAGTTGTGTATCAGCAGGAGGAGGTGAAGGCGGCACTGTTCGTATCGAGAGCGCTGCAAATGAGTATCTGATCCAATGATTGGGGGGTTCGTTTTTTTTGGACAGCCTAACATTTGAAGCGTCTGCACCGAAGCGCCTGGCTGGTTATCGTCGCCGTCGTTAGTTTTCGCTCAGTTTTCGTACGAGTGGATCTCCTCTGATGTTTTTAGGCAGCGCTGTCGTCGTAGAGACAAGAAGGCAGAGGCTGAACGTGACTGCTCGGACTCGGTGAGTGGACTGGAAGGACAAATGCATGTTCTTATTTTGGAAGCTGTCGGCCTTTCACGTCACGCTGCTGCCGTCACTAAAGCAATCTGAGCCGAACAGTTCGTCATTGAAGCCCATTCATGGTGAAGAGCACTTTGTGAAAAAGCAGCTGCCATTTTGTCTCCCCCACATGGGTCCGTGTCACACTCTCTGTCTGCATTGTTTGTATTTGGCACTCCCACGGTGAAACAGCCCGGTTTTCCCTGGAACGCTCCGCAAGCCTCAGCTTGTCAGCTGGTTCCCAGATAGATGGCTGAAGTGCAGATCCCATGTTAACTGAACGGTAACGTGAACAGCAGCCAGTCATGCCATTCCTGGTGCGATACGCAGCGTTTCAGATGTGCAGCACAGACTGGGAACATCAGGGAAGCTGATGGAGTCTCTGAGGGAATACTGGAAGTGGGTCACTTTACAAGAGTGCAGGAATGCATTTTCCAGCATGTTTAGCACATTAATTCGATGGTTTTCAGCCCAGCTGAAGTGGAAAAGGGCAAATCATATGCTTCAGAAGCAACACAGGCACCTGCTCTCTCTGCCAAAGGGGCGTACAACATATAGGAAACCTTTGATCCAGTGTGAAGTTTTTCCAGTACTTGAATCTGAATCATTGATAATTTGAAAACCTGTAAATCTCTGTGAACAGAGGTCAGAATGATTTGAAACTCATAAAGCATCACATCCTCAGATCATGTTTAAAGATTTATTTCCAGTGGAAAACCAGAGAAAAACTGATTATGAGTAAAACCCCAGTTAACCAAAAAAAAAGCTTTGACCTCTGACCTGCATGTTTTCACCCTGATTTCAGTCTGCAGCACTGACCTGAGCACTCTCTCCATCCTACAGGCCCTGGCCATGCCCTCGAATGCACGGGCGGGCAATCTGAAGGACCCCGAGGTGGCTGACCTGTTCTGCAAAGATGACCCGGAGAAGCTGTTCACCGACCTCCGGGAGATCGGCCACGGGAGCTTTGGAGCGGTGTACTTTGTGAGTAGAACCAGAAGTCCATCCGCTTTTTACCATCTCGGTAACAGACTCACTCTCTGGTTTTAATGTTGTTCAGTGTGAGCAGCTTCTCTCTCTCTCTCCAATTGTGAGTTTAAAACAAAGACATCAGGTAAAGCCAGTTAATTTGGCTTTATTTGCATGTTAAATGATCCTTCAGAGAACGTTAGAAGTCACGTGTGCCCGATCCTGTCTGCTACTGGATTTACTTCAGTCCACAGCTTATTAGGATGCTACACCTTCATAACCACAGTACCCACCAAAATAAAGGTGTGGGCTTCTAAAGCAGGGGTCTCAAACTTAAATGAGCTGTGGGCTAGGGCTGTGGGCTACCGTTCACAGTAATACCGGTATAATGTTAGGCAACGATAAGAAAATGAAATATCGCGATAGAATATGGGTAAAACGCGCATGCGCAGTGCCTTTGTTTTCATACGCACATGGCGGAAAAAGCGTGGCGGCGACGGAGAATGAGAAGGGCGAAAGGGGATCGTTGAGTGAAACAGATGAACCAGAATTGGTTTGTAAAAATGGTGCCAACTTCAGTGGTGTGGAACTGGTTTGGTTTTCGTCTGTCAGATACCCACCAAAGCACAATGTTTGGTAGAACATGCAAGCGGACCAAAAAACCTGGGGCTGCACGGCGTCTACGCGTTAGCGCCGTCCAGCCCCACGCACGGGGCGATCCGCGTTAGTTCGCTAACGGAGATTTGCCGTGTTAACGCGGTTATGGTGTTAGCGTCATTTTAACGAGATTAACGCTGACAGCACTAGTTTTAATATGACTTTGGTAAGCTACGAAGCCGCACCCCTTGATGGATTGTCGGAGCATTACGGCTACCGTAGTCAGGAGCCTCGCGGAGTAATACCTACTGTGCTTCAACATATTATTACTGTATTGTGAGTGTATAACCTCTTTTTTAAGTTTTGTGGATATTATACATGGTTATGTTCAGGATATGTTGGCCCATTTCCACTGGAAATGCCTTTTGGTTAAACTGTCAGCAAGGAATTTGCATTTGTTCTGTTACATTTTTATATAACTTTAATGCACATAAAAAACAGCTGCTTGTTTAAGTGAAAATACATTGATGGGTTTTTTGCACTAATAAAG
>VUQG01020400.1:0-30624 GCA_015106755.1 Etia nguti
TAATGTATTTCCAAAGTCTGTGAACCCTTTGAAACCATAAATATATGTAGTCAAACCTCCGGGGCAACAACCCCCACATTCCACATTGTGCTCTTGGTGCAATATGTGTATGAAAGTTCCCAGGGAGAGGTGCAAATGGACAGAGTTTTCCCTATTTGTAGACAGTTTCTGTTTTGGTGGAGCAAAAAAAAAAAAACATCAGCTTTTGTGGCTTTGTCAAACTTCTCACATTTCTATAACACTGCTGAGGTCGTGTGAATGTATTTGTCATACTGTGTGGATCTATAGTTGTGACCTATATAAACCTGGACTACGTTATGCGTAAAAAAAAATGCAGAAATACTGGTAACTCCACAAACCTTTCTTTCACAACTACTTGAGGATGCCTGAGCTGCCATGTCAGGGCTTTCAGTTAAAGCCAACCGCAAGTTCAAGTGTAGGCAGCAGAGGTTTAAACACACACACACACACAGAGAGAGAGAGAGACACACACACCGTCACTGTAAGGAAGTTCACTTTGGGACGAAGGTCCTTCATCTTCCATTCCTTCTACCTCCATATAAAACGATTCTGCTGACCCAGTGATTTTCTATCCTACAAAAAGGCAAAGAAAAGGCAGGCAGTCGGGTTTCACTGTTTTATCTAGAGGCAAATATCAGCTGATCGAGCATCAGGTATGTAAACGTTGTGAAGAACTAGCTAGCTTGCTCAGCTGCTCCATAATGAGCACAGCGTGACCTACGAGAGGCAAAATAGCAGCTCGGCAGTCTGTAAACATCAGTCAGCACCTTACCTGGTTTAATCGGCATGTATCAGTAACTGTAGCCGTGATTAGTACGGCTATGTTAGCAACAAAAAAGAAGAAAACAGAGCGAAGATATTTGGGATTTGTCACTGCGTCTTAAAAGAAAAAAAAACGTCATGTGATCTGTGTAATCACGTGACTGTGCCTGTGAAACCAAACTTGCTGCTGGGAACGTAACGACAGCAGTACAGAGGCAGTTCACGTCCTCGACTCTGACGGTTCAACCACTTTTACCATGACTGTTTTTAACGTGGGAACGAAATAAGTTTGAACAGTCTGAGGGAACAGTTAGTGGTAAGTCCCGCTCATGTTTCGTCACAGTCTTCCGTGCTTAGCTGACTGTGTGAGAGTCACAAGCCGACACGAAAGGGTAGCTAACACTTACTAGCTAGATTGCTACTATTTAGCCAATACTGTTTTGAGGGGGACTGTTGAACTCAAGTTCATCGGCTCACGTGAAAATGTGAGCGACTTGAGGTCGTATATTTAAAACGTAAGTTCAGCATTTTGTCAGTCGTGTAAATAGCTCTTTTGAGACCCGGCTGTAGAAATCGATGAGCTGTGCGGGCGTGAAGGGATGTTTTCTGTGTGTTTTTGATATCACTTTCGCTTATTTTTGTTGTCCTCCAGTTGCTGAGATGGAGTAGACATTAAATCCCACCGTCGAGCACCCGCTAGAAAAGCGTGAATGATTACCCCAGAGAACAGCAGCCTACAGACAGAGCTCACCCTTATCGGTATCAAAGATGTCAGGAGGGAGCCTGTTCGGCAAGGTGCGGTCCGCCTTCAGGAGGGAGCGAAGCGACTGGGATCTGAGCGACACGGCTCCTTTTGATTTTTCGGACGAGCTGGCGGACGATGAGGCGCCCAGATTCAACAAGCTGAAGGTCGTGGTGTCTGGAGAGATGTCGGACTATTCCGCCGGAGCTTCGTCCAACGGTGTGGCCGTGAACACGCTGGTGGCGGATGATGATGACTCCCTGCTGGACTCGTCTTCCAGCCTGGGGAGCCCGGGGCTAAACATGGATCCTTGTGACAACTGCACTAGAAAGCGGGAGACCATCAAACACAGGAGGGTGATGAAGAGGCTTGGCATTGCAGCTTTGCTGTATTTTCTTTTTATGACGGGTGAAATTATAGGTAAGAAATGGACCTTTGTCACTGTGTGGTTAATCACAAGAAGAAACTTAATAACAGATCTATGAAAGATAGGAGCAGAATGAGATGTAAGTAGCAATGAAAGGCTTCCATGTAAGGCCAGCTTTCTTAAAACAAAAACACCATAAAGCATGAACATTAGGAAAGTGTGAGCCAGTAGATTTCATTCAGATGTCTCAAAGCTTAGAGTCAGAAAAGTGGCAGCATTTGCTTCATTGGTGTTCTGTGTAAGCTGTATGTCAGGATTGCAGGCAGGCCGAGGATCCTATGACTGATTATACATGTCAAACATTAATTTCAGGCATGGGTTAAAACCTGTTCTGTTTATTTCTTGACGCCAGCCATCTTGTAGATTAGTGATTTTACTTAGCCCCGGTTTAAAAAAATGATTATTCCAGAAAGAAAAAAGATGGTAGAAAAACACAAAATACAAGTAATGTTTAATAAAGTTTTTATCTGCTGTTCTTGTTTTGAACCCACATGAACTGGACTGCTCTTGTCTTCTTTACGTGTCAGTCGTCTCTAGTAAAACAGTAATTTTAATGGTGTATTAGTTAAACACAAATTTTTTGAATATATTTTATCATTACCATTATGTTTTGCTTTCAGGTGGTTATGTGTCCAACAGTTTAGCCATCATGACTGATGCGTTGCACATCTTAGCCGATGTTGTGGGTATTCTGTTTTCTATGCTGGCCCTTTTTCTTACTACTAAACCACCAACCAGGAGATTCACTTTTGGACTCCATCGTCTAGGTATGTTCTCATTTTTGTTGTAATTCCAGGTCTGCCTGGCTAATGAACTCCCAGAACCTTTTCTGTTTTAAAGATTTATTTCTTACTATTTAAGCCCAAAGAGATGTGCTGACAGATTTCTTTCAGAACACTACAGAAGCGTTGTAGAAAAACTGAGAAGTACTGTAGAAGTTGCACCTCTTATTTCTTTTATTAAGATATCATAGGGATTACATGTGTAGTTAAACTTCTTTCCACAGACAGAAAGGGGACGTTAACTGGTCCGGCCCACTTAAGAGCAATGTGGGCAGCATGTGCCCCATGATGTAAAATCAGTTTGACTTTCCTGCCTTACAGCATTAGAGATGCATAATTGTAAAAGCAGCCAGAAACTGATAAATGTCATGTTGGCTCTATGAATGTTGTCTGTTATGAGTGTTTATCCTTTTGTTATAAACCACTGTTTCTATTTTATGGCAGTAGAGTTAAAGTAAATATATAAATGTCTCCACGTGTCTCTGGATTCATTACAAAACTCTTGTTGAAGTTGTTGAAGTGCAATCATTCATGGAGATGGCAACTACTTTAACTGAAAGACATATTGTTTTGGAAGTTTTGGAATCCTTTTGGAATCCTTACAAAGCGGTTAGTGTGGTCACTCTGTTTGGATCTAAATGGGGCCCCGGAATCCTAGATTTACTTGCTCTGTTTGTTTGTATTGACTGCCCTTTTCTTCTTCTCTGGCTGAAACTGTGTTAGACCTTTGAAGAAGAATATCAGCTACGGTTCTTCTGTCTTCCTGTGGTCTGATCTCAGAGGGAATATCTCTAGGAATAGTTTGATATTAGAGTGTTTTAGTTTATATTCAGCTAATGCTTTGTGACCTCAGCTAATATTATTCCAGCAGACGTGTTGTAAGGTTGCAGTCCATCATAATTTTTATTATCAGTTTATCTTAGTTATTTGATTTACTAGGCAAGGCCTAGTTAACACATTCAATTTGCTCTGTTTTGTTTGACCAAAAGTCAGAAACAACAAAAGTTCATCCTAGCTGGTTCCATTCGTGAAATGTGGAAATCTATGGTTATTAGATGAGATCTCTGAGGAATCTCTGGGATAATATAAGACCCAGCAGGGAACCTGACTTACGGTTTTTCTTTCTTTTTGTATTTAAATGTAATGTAAACCAGGATAGTTGTCTTTTTTCTTTTGTTTTTTTTTCTTCTTTTTGCTGTATTTAATACATTTGTTACACACACACTTCTTTGACATGTGATTGCTTTGGTTTGCTGCATTTTATCAGTTCAACACTTAAAAATGTGCTCTGTCATATTTATAAAACCACAAATTTTTTCATTCTCCTAAGATTTATGTCTTCTTAATCAGCATACTCATTGGCTCTGATAAGACATGAGCTTAAGGTGGATTAGAAATAAAATAAAACAGGGAAAAAAACTAACACAGGGTATTGGGGAGGAACAATTTGTCAGTGGACAAATAGAAGGGTTTTTCCTACATAGAAGAAAAACTCCACTCTGAGCTGGGAAACTCCCACATGGTGATGTCCACTTAAGTTAAAATTAAACTTAAGGTTCACGCTGGACTTGTGTTTGAGCCATAAATACAAATTATATTTGATCAGGAACAGCATATAACTTGGAAAACAAATGTTAGATCAGAGGGTGAAGGTGCAGTAAACTTTATTTAACTTGCAGTAAAAATTTAACCTGACAGAAAGAAAATGGTCAGCAGTGGGCAGAGTGAATGAACTGAGTTATAGTAACTGAGTAATAATAAGATCATTTTTAGGCGCAACCTTAGAATGTATTTAGTGTCATAGAATTGCTGTATCATGATGGTATCTTATTCTAAGTTGCCTGATAATACTTACTAACATTGAATAGAAATGCTAGATTAGATTGGATGGTCTAATAAAAAAAATGCCTTTATTTCCTAGACTTGTAGATAAAGATAAACTGGTTGTTTCTTGCTTTTTCTTCGTTTCTAGAGGTGGTAGCAGCAGTCCTCAGCGTGCTGCTCATCTATATACTGACTGCCATACTGCTCTATGAGGCAGTTCAGAGGACAGTGAAACAGGACTTCAGCATAGACGGTGATGTCATGCTCATCACTGCAGCTGTTGGGGTGGCTGTTAACATCATGTAAGTAACACTTGTTTCTATTGCTGTAACTTTAGAATAACTTTAGAGTACCAGTAAAAGCTGAAGACCTCAGTTCAAAGTACTGTCTAAACTGTGCTTCAAATCGCTGATCTTCAGTGTGTAATGTTTGACCACAGCTTGTGACTGCAAGTCTTTAAACTCCTGGTGGCAGGGAAAAAAATATACCATATGCAGTTTAAATGACTCATTTACCTCTTGTTTGCTTCCCTGGCCATTATAGAATGGGCTTCTTGTTAAACCAAGGTGGTCACCTGCACTCACATGGCCACGGCCACAGCCACAGCCACGGCCACGGCCAGTCTCCCACCTCTGCTGGTGCTTCAAGTTCACAGTCGGCTCAGCAGCAGAGGCCACATGGCAGCCTCGCCGTAAGAGCTGCATTCATCCATGCTTTGGGAGATCTCCTCCAGAGTGTCGGAGTGCTCATAGCTGCTTACATTGTCCGGTTCAAGGTATGTGTTTGTTTGCTTTTTTAACAGCTTATTTTTATTACTGGAGGTGTATTTGCTTTGCGTAAATATCAGTTGAGATGCACTTAAAATAACTGATTGAAAATGATCTTGAATGTTATTCCACAGCATAAAGTGAAAAAAAATTGTTTTATTATCTTCCTCAGTGAGAAGGTAAAAAGAAGTGTTGATGTCCCTTTGTCCTTGTCGAACCTGCATTTAGAACCAATTAATCTAAATAGAATTGAAGTTGTTAAATATGGGAATTTGCCTTTTGGAAGTAGTAGTTATGGAGCTTTACAACAATGTAGGTCTAATGTATGATGAATTGTATTTAATAAAATAAAAAAAATAAAAAAAAGATTAATTGAGTAGATTCATGAGGTTTGATGTAGCTTTCTGACTTCACAGCCAGAGTTAAAGTTGGCAGATCCCATCTGCACGTACATCTTCTCCGTTCTGGTTCTTTTCACCACATTACGCATCATACGAGACACAGGAGTCATTGTGTTGGAGGGTAAGTTCCATTTCCCGTCAGGGGATTCTGTTTAGTTTAAACAGTGTAGAGTGGGATGGGCACACTAATTTGTTTGCTGTCGTTTTTATCTCGCTGAATCAGGTGTTCCCAGGCACCTGGACACTCAGCGAATCAGAGAGGACCTCCTTAAGCTGGAGGATGTCCAATCAGTCGATGAGCTGAACGTCTGGGCGCTGACGGCGGACAAGACTGCAGCACTGGTGCATCTCCAGCTCAGTGAGTAGCTGCAATAAGAAATGTGTATTGTGACTGAAAATAAAAACCACAATTTCATGACAGTACAGTGCAGGTGATTTTTCATTTGGCTAAAGCTTTTGGGGGGATTTCTGTATGCAGGAAAACCCTGTTCAATTTGGAACTGACAAAATATGTTCTTGAATGTTACCTAGAAACTACTGAAACACTTGAAAACGGAACTTCTATTCACACAAAAAACAATTGTCATTGTTTGCACACAGAAAATGAACGTGTTTTCTTTAGTCATGTACAACGATTCTTGATTTACAATGGATGTAATACACTCACTGGCCACTTCATTAGGTACACTTTGCCAGTACCAAACTGAATTTAATTTTTCCTTCAAGACAAGAGCAGAACAATTATTAATAACAAGAATTATTCAGTGAGCTTATACAATGATAACCATGTAGTCAGAATTGACAAAAAAAAGTAAAATTTATATTAGGAATTTCTTTAAGTCCAGTTTAAATATACTTAAAAAATCTGTTGGCAGTGACTTCTTTTGTATGGTATTCTTCTTTGTGCGAGATTGAGCCGAGTTAGTGAAGTCATGAGCTTTCTGCTGAGGAAACATGTCAGGGCTGTGGTTTGGCTAGCTCAGCTTCTCTTATTTGTGCCGTTTCCTGTACTGATTTGTCCATGCTTTAAATGTCAGAAGAGAAGGGTCTGTGTAGAGTCTTTGTCCATCTGTATCACAGCCTTCTCTGGAATTTCTTTGTTTTCAGACCTGATGTTTGTTTTCATAACTCTGGCACCATCCGACTTCACAGCAGGGAAGATTTGCAGGAAAAGTGCTGATACTGGTTGCTGCCAAATGTAGCATGCTAGAGTATGTTTGAAAAGTTTGGACCACACAAATGTTTTTTCCCACCGTTTTAATCTCCTATACAAACGTAAAGTGCCAGTTCTTCATTTTTCTTTCACCCATATTTATTTATCATTTTTAGACAACTATAGACTGTTTTAATTCAAGCTTTTACTTTAAACATTAGAAATAAGTGTTTAGGAAGCCGCTGCAACAAAGTAGTGTGTAAAACTGGCTTTCACTATTTACTTCTTACCCACTTAACTGTATTGAAATGTGGCACACAGAACAGTTCACTCATGCGCTAAGCTGCAGATTTTACACAAGAGGGAGCTGTTAAGTCATTGTTGGAGCATGAACTTTCAGTGCCTACAGAAAAGTCAGTTCAACAATAGTTGCAGATATCAGTCTAAAATTAAACATGATAAAAAATGTGATTTCTTGGTTTCTTTAGCAATGGCCAGAATGCCAAACTCACAGTGGCCATGTCCACCTTAAGATAATATAAGCTTTATGTATTTCAAAGCTTGGACATGCCCTTGTTAAAGCAGCCAAAAATGTAATTATAACAAACATACAACAAATATCTTAAATGGTTATGCAACTCAGTACAATAGTATAAAAAGCGACTTTCGGCTGCTCCCTTTGACCTTTAGGAAAGGGTTACCATAGTGGGTAGCTGCATGTTTGATTTGGCAGAGGTTTTACACCATCCTGACATATTCCCAGAGGGATTCGTGTCCCCTCCTGGGATCTTTGGCTTCTTATGCAAATATGTAAATCACTACAATGGAGTTCCACTTCACTACAATAGAATACAATGTGTAAAATATGTCAGATTTAACAACGTACAAACAGAATACAGTTCAGTGCAGTAAAGCAGTTTAGTGTGTCTGTGTGTTACGTGTTGTAACAGTGCAGGTTGCAAATCTTTTTACCTGACTAGGTCAGATTCGAAAGACAAACACCCTCTCTACTTTTAAGATTAGGCTTGAAACTTTCCTTTTTTTTTTCTTGTCTTTTTTTATAATATAAAGTTCATAGTTGGGGCTGGATCAGGTGACCATGAACCCTCCATTAACTAATGAAGTGTTAAGAGTCGCGGTGCTTCAATAGCTGTAGAATTCTGGGGGTATTTCTCCTTCGCTCATCTCTTTTCACTCTGTGTGTTTATACACCACTCCGCATTCAGTCATTCATTATTATTAATCTCTCGCTCTCTTCCACAGTGTGTCATCTAACCGTTCCTAGCATATGGCTGCCCCTCCCTGAGCCTGGTTCTGTCAGAGGTTTCTTCCTGTTAAAAGGGAGTTTTTCCTCCCCACTTTCACCAAGTGGTTGCACACAGGGAGTTGTCTTATGTTGGGGATTTCTCTGTATTATTGTAGGTTCTGAATTAAACTGAATTAAATTACCATAGCGCATAACATGGTAAGGAGCAGACTGTGTTCAGAGTTTCAGTTTAAAATCACCTGGAGGTAAACTGAAACTGGAAGTGCAAAATTTTTCACGGATTCTTTTATTCACGGTATCCTGTGCAATGTGGATTCTCTGCTGCAGGAATACACATAGATGTGTCTTGTAGAGCTCAACACAGCCAAAATGAAGCCCAGCTGTGGCAACACAAATGGTGCATCAAATTTCTACTGTAATTTACATTAATTTAGATGGTGGTATAGAACAGGTATATATATTTTAAAAGCACTAATCTGCTCCCTTTTATTTTTTTTCCCTCTGCTGCTGGACTTGCAGCTACTGCAGCACAGATTATAAAACTGATCTGTTACAGTTGTAGGTTATTCACCACCAAAAATTAGTCAAATTATTTTCACTTTGATATGGCAACATACTAAATCGAGTTCTCTTCTTTATTAAGCTATGGGATACAGTCAGAGCTGAGTGCACTGAGTAACCATTAAAGTTTAAGTGTATACAGTTTAAAGAGCACACTGAGTGGTAGTGTAAATACATTATTATATTTATTCTTCTGTGCTTGTGATCAGATCAATTTAAGGTGATGTAAGCATGCCCAGAGCCAGAAGCAGAAAGCCTGGATTAACAAAGAAAGCTGCTAACTGCTGTTGTCATACCCCTCACCTCTGACTGAGGTTTTTAAGTTTGTCAATCCAGCTAATGCAACGAAAGCCTGTTCATGTTGGGATACTGCTCAGACAGATGTGTTGCAATGTCGAGATTTAAGGCAAGATTTCCTGCATCCGTCCTCACGGCGGCACAGCTTAATGAGTCTGAGAGAGAAGAAATACCCCACCTCCTGTCCAGTAAGTGGTGCAGACGGTGGACAGGATTATCCGTGATGCATCATTTCTCCACCAAAGTTTAAAAAGTGTCCAGTGTGCAGCCAATCACAGAGCCAGCCTTCTTCATCAGTTTATCCAGTCTGTTGGCGTCACCAGCTCTAAATATCATAAGCTGTTTGTTGTTAGTTGCAGGTTGTTGTTGTTGTTGTTGTTTTATTTACATATATATTTAGATATATTTAAATGTCTTTTTGTGTGCACAGCGCCCTCCAGTGCTAACAACTGGGAGGAGGTCCAGGCAAAGGCGCGTCACATGCTGCTTCACACCTACGGCCTCACCAGGTGCACAGTGCAGATCCAGACACACAGGCAGAGGGTGGCACGCAGTTGCACAAACTGCCAGGAGGCTAGCGCTTAAAGACGGACGTCAGCAGTTCATCACACAGTGTTGGATGGCAGAGAACATGACATATAGAGAGCCCTGAATGTAACCGTGCTGCTGCAGCTCAGTTCCACAGCAGGATCCACAGCACACTGGAAAAAGAGAGGTGCCAAAGGACAGTCAGAGGAATAACAACAGATCTAATTAAGAGAGATCTACAGCCTCTGGGGACCTCACGTCTTCACGCTTGCAAAGCTTTTGAAGTGGGAGTTGAATGTTTTACCTGAGTCAGATGACAAAAACTTGCCCTTAATTCACCATCAAAGCCTCTTCTAAACCATGTAACTTCTTATTTTTTCAGTTTTATAGTTTTGTTATCAGATGTAGATTTTACCTTTTGTTAGAACTGCACATTATGATTTTTATTACTGTGCAAAGCATGTCAGCCAACATACCTCATGTCTAACAAGATATTTGGTCACAGTGAGGGACTGTACTCTTTACAAGTGGGAGAAGTGAGCAAAAACTGCACCACTGCATCCCTTTAGGAGACAGTATAGCTCATTACATGCTTTGGAGCTTTCATGTTATTTAGCTGATGTCTGTAAAAAGGCAGACTTTAAGAGAATAAATAACCTTAGAAATTCTTAAATTGCTAAACTGACCATTACTTAAAGTTAATTGGCATTTTTTGATACTGACATTTTATTGTAACTCTCAATTAATTGTGATGAGAAGGCAACTGACAATCAAATCATGACTTTAACTAAGGGGACGTGCTAAAATGGATCGCTTCAGCATGGTATCATCCATCCTATATACTCCACTTTCTTTTCCATATCATAAACTGACAGTATTTTAACACAGACAGGTGTGGGTGTATTTCCAGTATTTCAGAGTTGCGGTGTTTTGATGGAGGAGGTTGCAATTTGCCAGTTATGATCTTTAAAGTGTTATTTCTATCACTTGTTAAGAGGCTGTGGGGGGTTTGTGTGTAAACCTTTCCACATCTCTGATATTAATCACCAAGGAAATTCAGGAACGGTATCACTGTTTTTGTTTGTAATAAAATGTTTTAATTTTTTTGTGTTTCTGTCATGTTTTTCTTGACAAACTGAACTTTTCTTGATCTTTTTTTCTGGTAGTAATTGTGAAATTCCAATATTTTATCCTGAATGATGTTACTGATGCTAAAAAAAAAGAAAAGAAATGTAATTATTACTTAATGCAAATTTAAGAAGCCTGAATATAGAAGTTGCAACTCTTCGTTAGAAGCATGGTGGCTCAATACAGACCTCATTTAGGTGTACACTGACTTCATTAAGTGCATCTGTTCAACTGCTGGTTACTGTTACTATCTAATCAGCCAATCACATATCAGGAAGTCATTGGCTCTAGGCATGTAGACATGGTCAAGACCATGGGTGTCAAACATAAGGCCCAGGGGCCAGAATCTGCCCACTGTACAGCTTTGTAAAATGTGGCTGAGGGCATTGATTTTGGACTTTTAACTGTATTTTCAAAGCTTTTTAAAAATATTTCCAGCTCATTAAGATCTAACCTGTTGCCATTCATACTACACAAAAGTAATTAAGTTATAAACAGCAACAGTTAAAATATAGAAAAGTAACTTTTTTCACAACTCAAAATCTTTAGAATTTGTTAAAAGAAAAACAGGACAGTTTTTATTGAAACTGAATTACTCCCTAGTAATTACAACCATAACCTTTTCTGTAATTTTATACATTTGTTTATTTGTGCTAACAGATTTCTTTCATTTACTACAGCAGCATATCTTTATCATGTAGGATGAGCGAATTGGCATGAATCAAATGTGTAGTTAAACATCTTTACATGGACAGAAAGGGGAGTTTCACTGGTTCGGCCCACTTGGTGCAGGTCTAACTATCTCTTAACTATTTCAATTTCTAAGTTTTACAGAGAAAGTTAGAAAAATCAGAAAATATCCAGTGAGCGGCAGTGCTCTGGATGGAAATGCCTTGTTTTTGGAGGAGAATAGCCAGATTGTGCCAATCTTACAGGAAGGCAACAGTAAACCAAATAACTACTGGTTACAACCAAGGCATGTACTTGTTACAAACTTGCATCTATATAGCACTTTTCTAGTATTTGTGACCAATCACAGCCCATTAGAGTAGCTGTCACATTTAACCATCCATTTGTATAGTTCATCAAAACTTCATCAGTCTTACATCCACGGCCACTTTAGAATCACCAGTTAAGAGGGAACCACTGCTGGCATGAGAATAACATGCAAATTCCACACAGGCTCACCAAAATTGGACAACAGAAGACCGTATAAATGTTGTTTGGTCTGATGAGATTTCTGCTGAGACCACTGGATGCCAGGGTCAGAATTAGGCATAAATTCCATGTAACAATGGATTCATCCTGCCTTGTATTAATCGTTCAGGCTGCTGCTGGTGGTGTCGGAGATAGTTTTTTGGTACACTTTGGGCCATTTAAGCACCACAGCTTACCTCAATCTTTTTGTTATCAAGCCATTTATGACCACAGTGTGCCCATCTTTTGTTGGCTGCTTCCAATAAGATAACACCATGCTCAAGTCAGTTGGTTTCTTGATGGCTTCACGATGGCTTCACAAGCACCAGATCTCAAGCCAATAGAGTGGCTTTGGGATGTGGTGAAAAAGGAGGTTCTTATCATGGATGTATGATGCAACTGTATGATGCTGTCATGTCACTATGTACCAAACTCTCTGAGCACTGGTTCGGGCACCTTGTTGAATCTATGCCATGAAGAATTAAGGCTGCTCTGAAGGTGAAAACAAAGTTCATCCCGGGTGTTGTACCAAAAAGGGGATTTGAGAATTGAAATGGTTATAAATGACTCGCTGGCCTAAAACCTGTCAAAAAACAATAATCTTAAACATATCTCTCATGATAATATTAAGTCATTTTGAACCAGAAAGAACATGCCTATCATAAGGTAGAATCTGCAATCAGTTTCTGACAAAGTGACTCTTGTATTTTACTTATTTATCCAGGTAAAAAGTGTCATTGACATCAAAAATGTCTTTTTCAAGAGAGATCTGGCCAAGAGGAATATATAACACATATAACGTCAAAAAGTTTTATAAACATAACTTAAGTGATTGATAATGTACATACAAGAATGCAGAGTTGTGAAGATACTTGCAAAATTTTCTTTATATATAACTTCTTCATGAATCCTGTTTGCTACAGTATATTTACCAATATAAATAAAGATATTAGACATTAAAAAAAAAAAACCACAGGAACATCAGAAATTACTTTCTTTCAGACGATCACTTTTTGGCACAACATTAGCTAGATGTACCTAATATAGTGGCCAGTAAGTGTACACTCACTGGTCAACACTAGGTGGTGCACTTCTAAAAACAACAAAAGAATTAAATGTTTCCTTGTGGTGAGCAGCCCTGTGATGGACTAGAAACCCGTCCCATTGTGCCACACCTCTTTCACAGTGACAGCTGGAATAGGCTCCAACCCACACCTACACACCCCCACAACCCTAATTGGATGAGCTGCTGTTAAAAAAAAATGAATGGATGAGCAGATAGGTGGATGGGTGGATGGTGAATCTATTGTTTATACAGCAAAACTGCCATTACCAGCATGACAGTGCAATGTGGTGGTGAATGTATGCCTTGTTACACGGAGCCATTATTGCCTTCATAGAATGAAACTGAAAAACTAGTACATAAATAAGTAGATGAAATTATTGAATGGGCCCTTTAATATGTCAGCACATCTAGTTTTAAATAGACAAACATACTCCAGATTACTCATAATTATGCAATGGAGCATCAAAAGAATCATTGTTCATTGAGGCTTTTATACACAGAGAAAAGTTAATGTTTAAAATGAAGACATATTAGAGGTTTAGTACTGACAATATCAAAAAAATCTAGGAGTGCCCCAGTTTCCAGGCAACAACTTCTTTATCAAAAAACCACTGAAGCAGTGAACCAAAGGCAGTCAGTCTGTATGGCAAAGGAAGAACCTTTTATAGCATGTACCTGTCTGCCCTACCTTACTTTAGGGGGCCATAAAATGCTGCTGTTACAAGTAACTACCACAGATCATACAGATCACACACATGCATGTTTAAAAAGACTATTTCAGAGACAACAAGTGACAGAATTAACTTTTTAAGTCTTAAAGCTGTACCACTGTTAGCTGAAGGGGAAATTCCATTTCTTATTTTTTTAACGTACCCTGCAAACAATACCTGCTTTGCTTGGAGGTCACATGATCTGTGCTGTCGTGATGTGTTTCATAGTCACGTACACAAATTCCAACACCACGTACGAGCACACACACACACACACACACACACACACACACACACACACACACACACACACACACACACACACACACACACACACACACACACACACACACCAATCTGACCAAAACAACACTGTTCTCCTTTCCCCCTCTCTGTCTGTCGATCACCATCACGCCTGCCTGTTATTCAACAATGTTTCACTTACTCATATTTGCACGGAAACATCAATGCTGCAGTTTATTGTGCAATCATCAGACCTTACTCATAGCAAGGCAGACTTTCAAACTGTTGGATGATTCATGTAATGGGGAAGGAATCAGCTAGGTATCAGCAACTTTCTGGAGCTGTATTGGGGTAGCTTTGCATGACTTGGGGCCATTTTTTTTTGTGATTGGCCATTTAACATTTTACAACAGGGCACAATCAGATTGCTGAACCTCCTCCTCCCTCCACACATATACTTGCTCACTGTGAAAATGAATACTAACAAACAACCCGAGGGACATGAATGATTTAGCAACTTCTTTCCAGCTTCTAACATACACATAGGGATAAATGATCAACATGTTGTACAACGTGTAACATATTGAAGTTACTAAAAAAAAACCTTTTAAAATAAAGGTAACGTACACTGTATGGGCTCTGGTATACCTCAGAACCCAACACTATTTAACATCAGCCACATGAGGACAGGTCTCCAGTGCACTGCAATCATAGTTATTCTGATAAGAATCTCAAAGCAGTGTAGTATTGTCCTTGTTAACACAACCAGTGTTAATTTTGACACCAAATTTTGGTTTTGTTTTAGTCAGTCTTTTGACTAAAATCTGAAAATTTTAAGTCAAATTTTAGTTGACCAAATATCATAAGATTATAGTAGACGCAATCTAAAGCTGAATTAGTTATAAAATATACAATGTTAAAGGCTGTTGTGTGTTTACAGATGAGAATTGCTCCACGCAGTTTACAAAGATTAAGATTCATCCCACCTTTCTAAACAACGTAATTTGTTCTGAATGTCGCCAGAATATTTTCATCCCGTTTCTATTCATTACATTTCACAATAGTTTTTGTCCTCGTGAATTAGTTTTTATTTAGTCATTGTCTTGTTTTTTGTCAGAATAACAGAAACTATGAGTCAATGAAACAATTCAGCAACGTTGCTTTACAGCCAATTATCTAAATTAGCAAGATAAAATTGTACAAATGATGCACAAAAAAAAAGTAAAAGATAAAAGTTATCCCTACAAAAGCAGCCAGTTATGAGTACTGTGTTTGTGTTGTCGAAGATATCTGAGACAGTAAATTAGATACAACTACAGAGCAAATCAACCTTCTTTCTATATATGAGAGTTAATTCGTTTGCACTTGTCCCCAGAACACACGTGAAAATCTAACATAAGTAAAAGCATAAATGTAAATAGAGAAATTTGTGATAACTGAATCTCATTTCTCTGCTGCAGTTAGATTTGTTATCTTGTGCACACAACACACTTGAACCTAGCCAATTACAATGAAAAGCTGTGGAAAAAAGAGCTTTATAAACTTTTCGCAGTCACTTTGAAGTTCAAAACAGTTTTCTGTGTGTCAGTGATTGCTGCCAGTTTTTTATTATACATTTTAAAAAAAAATCAAATCAGTGAAAATAAGACGGACAACAACAACCGATTCAGGAATCCACTGACTGCCATCTAATAACTTAACCCTCTAGGCCACAATGGTTAATCTTTAGGGCTTTTCGGTGGGGTAAGCAACTATCAGGATAGCTGATATCTGGGCCAAGGCTTCCTGATCTGAACAGATACCTCTTGAAAAAAAATAATAATAATAAAAAGCTAAACTGTGGTCATGCAATAACTGCTTATCTGGAGATTGTGCTGCGGCCAGTGCATTCCCTGTGTTGTTCTCCGTGCAGACCTTTTACCTTCATGCCAAAGCCTGCTTAAATATATTAGGTCTAAACTACTTGGCCTAAAAAGCCTCTGGGACCAAAACTCTTATCTAGACTCCTGTTTATAAAGATTAAAGCGACAACAACCACATGCCAAAATTTGAACACAACAGTCACAACTTCAACAAAACTGGTCACCCTGAGCTGACTGTTTAACTCTTTTGTACAAAAAAACCCAATAAATAGCCTGTATTTGTGTTATTCAGTCATTGTCCATCAGAGAGCCAAAATCTAAAAAAACTGCAATCACTTTACGTACCCGTCACTTCTGAGCACACATCTGATCTGACAGAATGTGTTAGCATCTCCTGCTTTCTCCTAGCTGAACTTTTTCCACCCATCCAGCCCTATCAGATCGTTAGAGCAAAACAAACAAGGGCACACAGAAGCAGTGGGGCTTGTGAGGATGGAGTATGGCCAAGAAGTTTAGCTTCCCCACCTTCTCCTTCGAAATGAAATCAATGCAAAATGCCTCGGCAGCAAAACGAGACAGCAGCAATAGGAATCTGTGCCGAAGGCCTCGGGGTGCAGTGCAAACAAAGTGTAAATGCGTGTGGTGCAGCATTTTGCCTTAAGCACTCGAACACCTACTGAAGGCATACGAGCGAAACAAAGGATGCTTGTTAGCTTCCTCAAATCTTCCTCACACAAATAATTTACATTTTACCTGCTGTGTAAGCACCAGCTTTATATAAAATGTTCTTTCCAATATTCGGAGCTACGTGGGTTAACTTTACAGAAATTGGTCTTAATAGAGACAGTGTTTTATGTTACACGCAGAGTTTTTTTTCTACAAACCAGGTTTCCAAGCAGACTGAGAAAGACACAGAGGGAGGGAGAAGCCAACACACCACCACTTAAACCACTGCAGATTTCCATGGTTCACAAAAACAAATCTCTCCATAAAAACAGCTGAAAGACGACATTTTTGAGGCCTGATGTGACCCGCCTCCCCGTGACACCCAACACACACACACAACCCCCCCCCCAAAATACACATATTTATGTGTATTTATTCTGCTTCTGACAAGACGGAAGGGAGAATAGTGGTTAACCTACAGCATGAGGACAAAAAAGCAAGAGAGAGAGAAACAGAGCAACACAGAGCTGTAGTCAGCTGCAGATGATGAAAGATTTGATGTGTTATGTAATGAACTGCAGCAATGGCTAGAAGAGAAAAGGGAGCAATGAAAGCAAAATATAGCAGAGAGCAATGGTGCTGGAAAATATAATAATGGCTATTCGTGTTCAGTCGCCTGAGAAGACTGCAGTCCTAAAATTAAAATCTGAGGCACAGAAATTTGCAGGGGGTAAAAAAGGTTTCCTGTCTGACGTGATGCAAACAAACAAGAAAACAAGTCTGCAACTGAAACAAGAAATACAATTTTAAAGGAAGCGGAGATCAGGTCCTGCGTGAGAAGTATAAATCTTCCAGTCCTGTTCTCAGTCACTTGTAAAAGGACTAAGTGTAACACATGAACAGGCAGTGATGTGTTCAGTAAGGCAAAAGCCTGAACGTGCATGTGCTCCCTAATTTTAAACAAAAATAAAGGGAAGAAAATGGGATCAGAACAACAGTATGTCAGCCAAGCTCTGTCTAAACTAGCAACACAAACTACAAACTCATACACACACTAAAACACTACTCTGAATCCCATCATGGCAGATTAAAGAACCAGAACATGCATGCTCCAAGCCTGACTCGCTTCCCACAAGAGAACTGCAGCGCTACTCACTTGCATGTTAGACCGCTGGCAAGCTTCACCA
Source organism: Etia nguti (assembly GCA_015106755.1). NCBI lineage: Eukaryota > Metazoa > Chordata > Actinopteri > Cichliformes > Cichlidae > Etia > Etia nguti. Next base: position 17,592 of record VUQG01020400.1, read on the forward strand.
CAGCTGTATTGATGGAGAAGATCCAGTCCAGAAGCCACATGACTAAGAAGACACTAGCCTAAAGCTTTGTTACACCAGTCTATGATGAACTAAAAAAAGCACTGGAAAAGGTCTTTTTAAAGCTAGATTAAGACTTTTGTGACCTGAGACCAGGTCCGTGTGCTCTCCGCTGGCTCTTTAACTGTACACTAGCTGCTGTGTCCTTTCAGCACAGCAGCCCCAACAGAGCGACTGACACAAGAGAGTGGGAGGGAAGGACCACGATGGGAGTAAGGGTGAGAGAGAGAGAGAGAGAGAGAGAGAGAGAGAGAGAGAGGAGACAAAAAGAGCAAGATAGGAGACGGAGTAAAAGGGAAAAAAGTGGAAAAAGAAAAAAGATTTGATCCATCCTTGAAGGGTTGCTACTTGTTTGTTGGTAAGTAACTAAGCACTTTCATCTGAACACCTTACACTGTATAAAAGATGGACGTAGCCACCACAATGACACCCACTGGTTTCTGAAGTCCTGTTTAGAATCTTCAAGACGAACGCTTTCGCTGTCTCTGTGCTTTGAAACGAGTGAGTGGTGGATCTGATGGTGAAACCAAAAGCTCATTGGTTAAGTCAATCGTTGTCAATCGTTAAAGAGTTGTTAGCCATTGAGCGTATCCCGGATAACCCACCTTTTTTAGCAAATAGAATAACCCAAATTTACAAAACTGACCTAATGTTTTATTCAGTAGGACGTGAAATGAGCAGCTGAGCGTTTGAGATCATCAGGAAAGTGTTTCTAGATCTCCTGGCAGAGGAACATCTTCCCTCTGCTATCACTCTTTGCTAGAATGTCGGTTTAAGGCTTTTCCACACTGACTTCATTTTTCTTCAACCGGATGCTACTTCCATCTTTTATGCTTAAAAATGCATGCAGTGCATCGTTGTTTCATGTGCAAAAAGTTTGGCTCGTGGCCAATTTCAATGACTGTCACACAGCAAAAGATCAGATGAATCGCAAGAACAGGAAGTTAAGCCCAAAACTGCCATGTTGTCAGTAATATTAAAATCGTGTTTTAGGTCAATACAAAACAATATAATATGGGCTAATGCAAAATCCTGCAGCCTGAACAATCAAAATATTGTATTCTTTTGTAGAAATCATGCATCCTCCAGATTAAAGAACAAAGGGACCATTCAGCCTGTGATCTGCACAGATTTCAAAAAAGCACCTGTGATGGTGTGGGGACATTAAGCTGGATGATGAGTCCACTAGGGTCCTCCAAGTGATTCTGTCATCAGACAGTGAGGACAAGGGTTTGTGCCCGCCTGTTTTTTGTGACTGTGCAGACTCGACCATGAAGAATTTACATTGCAATGCACCAACTACAAGTGCGTCACAGAAGCGGACTTCAATGAACTCTAACAGAAATGACTACTCGACCAAAGGTACTCTAACTGTCCATGTCCATAATCCAGTATGATCAAGGCCTTGCTATGTATACATGTGCAGACGTAACATGTACATATGTGAAGGCACCATTAATGCTGAATGCAAGCTTTTTGCGACCATCTTCATGGCAATTTCAGGAAAGGTCTTACTTATTCCAGCATAGCAATGTAAATGTTTTCAACGTGTTGCTGGCAACCGATTCAAAATAATGAACACATGTATGGATTTTTCAAAAAAAAAATAACCAAAGGTCTCTGTTTCAACATATGATGCATTGTCTTTGCACAGCTGTCTCAAAATGAAAATAGCAGGTGTAAACACGCAAATGCATCTGTGGTTGCATCGGGAATCCAGCCATATATCCACTGTATAAAAAAATCTGCCAGATCAAACTGCGGCACTATCCGCTGTGATGACCCCTTGTAAATAAGAGAGCACCCAAGTAGTAGAAGTAGCTTTTATTGTTTAACATGTCTTAAAGTAGGATATGTATTGCAAGCGGTATTTTTAGTTAAATATATGGCAGGGTTGTTCTCCAAATACATTTTGTGTGTTCTGTTTTGTTTTTTTATACACATAACACGTGCATATGCATATATATAAAGCTGAATACACAACTGTCTGTAAAAATCAATAGCTTGCAAATGTCATACACTCCATACACACACTCTAATAATAGCCTTTTTGTGCCTTTATTGGGTTGCTGTTTAAAATATATTCTCCTCTGTCCTTAATGTTATAAAGGTCACAAAGGTGCCTTTGTGTGTCTTTTACAATAATATAAATCAACTTGTGGTGTGAAAACAAGAGAAAGGTCCATTTTTACTTACTTTTTGCCAGGTTTCCGGGGCTTTGTCCTCTTCTTCCTTGCTTGCATCGCTAGTACTAAAGAGCAGAGAGGAAAGTGGTACAACATAAAGCACAGCTCCAATTATAGCAGCTCTATCTTTTATAACACGACACCATGTCAAAGCTGTTAAGCTGTTTTCGTGACTTTTTATTCCGGGGAGTGCTAGTGTAACTCGTAGTTCAAACTTATATTAGCAACAAATGAGGCTAGGATGTTACTCCGCGTACGTAAATAGATAGTAAACCTGATAAAAGAGGCATTTTAAGTTAGCAGCTAATAGCCAACTTGGTGCTTTTCACCGTGAATGTGATATTTCCCCTTTCTCCGTTATCATGTGGACCCCTGGTGAATTTTATTTAAGTCTTTGGGACTGTATGTATCATTTATACTCTCATTCGGATCGACACTTTCCGCATACTTTGTCCACCATCTACTATCTGACGGCTACAGCTAGCATACTGTTAACACACATACACACACAGAGAGCAGAGCGCATGGTCCGCTCATACTTTCTGTCAGTTCTTAACGTTTCTTGTCATAACATTAGTTGTTACTATCATTTCAGCAGACAGCTGGCCTGATAAATGTCGAAAAGAAAAGCGTATGTCCTACAAGAATCCGTGTAAAAAGCATTTTGCTTCAGTTAGCTACGTTACCTTTTCTTTCCATGCTGAAAACCAGTCAGGGCATACGCTGCGTTCGAGGACTGTTGGAAAAGTGAAAACTCTAAAGTGCGCCAAAATGACCAAACAGAGCGGTATGAGTTTGTTCCTGGGGGCAGTGTCCGTAGATACCACCTTTGATCGTATTAAGTATCTTTTGTCAAATAAATTTAGCGCTCAGCACCTCATTTTGGAATTCCTTGCTAAGCTTGATTATTGGCTTTACTACCTGGTTGTTCAGGGCCACAACTGTAATGATTTTTAGGGTGTTGATTATAAAACATCTTATCTGTCTCAATGTTGCCTTGGGGACATTCTACCTAACGTATGCATAATGGCTGGGAAATTATAGATGACAGCAGGAAATTGAGTTGGTACTTGTTTTTATTGTTGTTTATTTTTGCATTGAAAATTCACACTTCTCCCATGAAGAAGAAAATTTTCCCTCAATAAGTCACTTACAGTAGCAATAAATATTTTTGACTTGTGATTTTAATCATTACTTTTCCCCTTCATCTTGCAGTTTGGGCTTTTTATAAATCAGGGAGAGCCTACAAAGTGCTGAGAGCATCAGAGAGAAGCATCAAAGCAGCTATCAACCTGAGAGGAGCACTGAGTCAGCACTCTGTTTGCATGAAAAAACATCATTTACTTGTAATTATGTAAAATGTCAAGCTGGGTAACAAACTGAGGTGTCCTACTCCTTTTACTAATAATTATTATTTATTTGCTTCTTTAATGCTAACTTATACTTGGTATTTAACTCTGATGTTTCACAAGTGTCGCAGCTTGCGTGACCAGGTGTCCTTTTTATGTGGGAATGAATGCACTGCATTTTTATCCCTTGTCCCACATCTTTTTGTCCCACAATTTGACTGATTTTGTAGGCCAGGCAAATTTTGAAATCCTGGCTTTTGCACAGTGGATATGAAAGGAATGCTTTGCTGTTATAGTTAGTAGTAGGTTAGCCCGTCTAATGCCGTACTCATTAGGGGAAGTCACTACAAAGTCACAAGCTTTGGAGATTTTGTTAAATGTGATGGAAACTACCAGAAATACCATTAAGCAGGGTTATATTTTGGGAAATAAGAGTTTTTGTCTTTTTTACTACAACTGTTTTTCAGTTTTGCAGTGGGAGTAAATATGGCGTGAAGTAACATAGTATGGCGCAAAGAATGTGGATTTGGATGTGGCCAATCTGTGGACATGAATTTCATGGTAATTTTGGGCTGTTGATGATTTCTTTCAACTGTTCTTCTTCCAGGGTGGAATGATTGTACAGAATAAATCTTTATTTAATTTTAAAAAACAAGTGTTGGTTTAAATTTATCTTAGATTTTCTGTAATCCATACAGAGTCTAAAAGTCTAAAAGAATACATATAGGTTCAAATATAAATATATATAAATCAAATATATACATACATACAATTCTCATCATGATTCATAATAACTGGTAGTTTCTCTTTGGCAGCATAAAAAGGATTTCGTTGACAACTTGCTGGACAGATCAGTACTCAGAACAATGGAATAAGAACAGAGTGAAGATCTAAGAAAGAGAACTGTAAATTTACACAAGTTGGAAAGGTCTCTTGTAACTTTTTCTAAACTCTGAGGATTAAATTAAATACTTGGATGTAAATCATTTGCAGTCAATGACTACCTGAACTCTAGAACTCGTGAATGTCACCAAACGTGTTTTCCTTTACTGCAGCCATCTTCATTTCCTGCTTTTCTGCGGGTTTCTCTGACTTCAGTTTTCTATTTAATAAGTGAAATTCATGCTGTTTGCTTGAGACCAGGTGACTGACTTGCCCACTGAAGAATATCACATTTAGCCCTGAAAAGCTCTTAGGTTCCTTTTGCAGTTTGTTTCGGCTCATTATCCATTTGCACTGTGAAGTACTGTGATTAGTTTTGCAGCATTCATCTGCATCGGAGTGGAGAGCCCTGCACTTCAGGAGTCATCCTGCTAGTTCTTTCAGCATTCACATCATCAAAAAACACCAGTGCCTCAGTTATGAAGCCTCGAAAACACTGGGATAAATAAGGTGACTCAGAAAACTTGTACAATAATAAATAAATAAAAAAGCCTCACAATGACCATAGCTCTTGGGGAAAGTCCTGAGGGTCTTGGACTGACTTTTGATTATGTGAGTTGTCAAATGAGCAAAGCACAGCAAACTGTGAACACTGGCATCCTTTCAACCTTAAATGCTGGTGTGCAGCCGACCCTTATTCTGTTAAAACGCCTCTGATGTTGTTGAGCAGTGCATTTGTGGAGTGATTGTTTGGGGGGCAAAAGTCAGATCAGTGCTCACATGCACAGCCTAATCTATGTGACTTAGTTTGTGTTTAGGTGTTTTGTTCTTAAGATAAAGCAGTCTGAAGTGCACTGGGATCTTGAGTTTCTCTGAAAAGCCCGGCAGGATTTCAACCTGTCACACACCAGATGACAGAGAACTTACCCAGACAAGTTCTGCTGTACTGGTGCTATGCTGCCATCCAATGGTGACATGCTTAAAAAGGAAAAGAAAAGGCTAAAACTCACCCAATGAATGCATTCTGTTACAGCTCTGAAAAATAGTAGGCTTTATTTTCTAATGGTGGTATTTACAGGTGGCGTGGCCTGCTATCTTGGTACATGTGGTCAAAAAAAACATATTTCAGGCAGACGAAGTGTAACCAAATTAACTACTGACATCGGGATATGGACAAAATAAATATCCTTTCTAAATCAATGCAGTTGTTTTGAAAATGATAAAATATGAGGCTTCGGCATTGCCCTTCAGCATCCAGTGAGTAAACATATGCACTTTCCTGCAAACATGTGCACCCCCCCCCTAAATTACTCTAATGAACAACAGGCTTCTGGTGCTGCTTATAAAACAATCATTACAGAATCAAAGAATAACATAAAATCTTGATTTAGCACACAAAGAGTGAAATAACACATTAGAAAAATCACTACATTTAAAACAAGCGGCTGAAATCAAACATGACTGATGTCTGATATTGTTTGGGTGCCAAAGGCAGAGCAACTGTGGATACAGCTAGTGTGTCTTTGACTTTTCAAATAGTTCACACTGGAAGCATTTTGTCATAAAAGTCTTCACACTAAAGAAATAGTTTAGTGGTTTGTTAGTCAAAAAATGGTGACTTATATGCCAACGTTACAGTATATGTTTTTGGGTTTTTAAAAAAAAAATTGGGATAATTTGTTGGGCCGCAAACACAACCTCAATTCAATTTCAAACGATCTCGTGATAACATTGTTGGCTCTTGATATGAAAGCTGTAGTCACTGTGGCTCAAGTGATCTATGAAATTATCGATGACACATTTGGATACTAATACAATAAGCTCTCCATAAATAATACAAACAACCTTAAATTCTGACAAATAATATTCTCTTTTACATCAATATACAAACAATATAAGAAAAGATCATAAATATAAGGCGCAAACTGGCGCCCCAAACATTCCATAAACATTAATAGTACTGTTTCATAAATGCAATATGATTAAATTACATTGTCGGCTGACGTTGTGATGGAAAAACATGAAAATTTGAATAAACCATTAAGCCAAAAACTCTGGCTTCAACATGCTGTGGTGACACTGGAGAGATTGGTGGCCGTTCGCTGAAACATTCATGTGAAACAACAGAAGTGCGAGAAGACGGAAGAAGCTTACTAAAATATTAGATGAAAATGGACACGTGGGAAATGCTCTCCTGGGGGGTTAGAAGAAAAAAGAAAAGGGGGTGCCATGTGTAAAACTTAATCATCAAGAAATACGAAGCCTTGAATTTTTCATACTGGGCTGAATATTTTACATATTTTGGCGTATCCTATACAATTCTAAATAAAATACGCACAGTATTGTTTTATATGCCATTCTAGAACAAACTGTCAATTTGGTCGGCTGACGAGCGTCTCGGTTAATTCAGATTACTACACGTGTGGTAGCTGTTTTTTCCAGAAAGATTTATGTACAAATACTGTTTCTGTAGTATCTACATAGTTCTATGTACTCGTAGAAATAACAAAGAATTTAAAATGTGCCAAAAGATACACTTCACACGCAGCATGGTTTAAAACTTTCCAGAATTTTTGTCCTACAGCATTATTTTCAGCTATTTTTTTTATTTTTTATAAAACACATAATAGATGTTCAGTTATTACAATTTGCCTGGAGATACTGACATGTAATGTTTTCTTTTTTTTTTATTTATTTTTTGCTGTGTATATAGAATAGGGGACAGAATATAAAGAATATATGTCTGAGATAAAAAATTACTAATGCATAAGGAGAGTTAAAGTCTACCTCAGCACAGTGGGATGCATGTTAAGAAAAACAAAACAGCAGAGCAGGGGACGGTATGAACAGGATGTCAAGTTTTTGTTTTTCGTTTCCCTGATAGCGCAACGTCCCCCCACGTATGAATGACGGCAGGCACTTGAATGTCATCGCTGTGCGCGTGTGTGAGGAAAGTGGTGGATAGTCACATGAGACCGATAGTCCTTAAAGAGTGTTTCTTGGAAAACAAATCGTGGAAGAGAGCCGCATCCTCCTCAAGATTCCATGTCGTCTTCATCGAAAGATGGTGGCACGAAGCTGATGACCTCGTCGTAGGTTAAGGCTGAGAACAGATAATTGAAATTACTTTCCATCGTGCAGAATAAATAACCTTTAAAATCTGTTTGGTTTCTAAGAACTCACCTTTCCATTCCTCAATTTCCAGTTCACGGCTTTCAAAGCTCTGGTCGTAAGGCTCTGCTTCAGGCTCGTCATCTGGATCGTGATACTGGGCAAAGTAAGAGTGGGCCAGAGCCTCAGATGCTGTGATCCGCTTGTCTGTATCCAGCACTAACATTTTCTCCAGCAAATCCACCGCTAAAACAAGAAAGGAGACAGAGGTGAGTATGAGAAAAACTACAGGTCAGAGCAAAAAGATCCAGAACGCTATCTTTTCTGTCAATATATGTACTGTGACCACTGTCAATGTTCACATTAACTATGGGCAGCCTTTCAAATAATGGCATCAGCTTCTGTTTGTGTAATCTCACAGAGGAAAAAGATCAGCCTACACTAAACACTTGGATTCCAGTGATCCCAGCTCCATTAAAATGCTGTTCTGGGACCTTAAGAGAGCTGTGCATTAGCAACTGTAGCAAAACTCAAAGAACTTACTTCAAGCTACTTCTACTGAACCATAGGGTGTGCTTAGTTTTTCACAGCACTGCACAGAGTGTTGTGAAAACCTTCTTTTTCACATGACTGTATGCAGGGAAGACTTTGAAGAAACTGTGCGTGACTAGACAACTGATTGTTGCTATTGTCACTAGTCGGTACCAGATGTACGAGTCGTTTAATCTAATTATTTTACATTTTAATTGATACACAATGCCAATAAACTCTTGTTTCCTAATGTTATGCAGCCATCTTCCACCAGATGGAGCATGTTCGCTGAACAACGCCATAAATCTGTTAATCTGGGCCCGATCTTTTTGTTAACGCTTTTGCTGTTAGTTCTTTTAAAGGCGAAAAAATGAGATCATGCATACAAACGGGGGAAATAAGCCTTCTCTGAGTGGTGGATGGGGTTTTGATAGGGTGAGGAGTTCAGTCATTCATGAGGGGCTCAGAGTAGAGCTGCTACTCCTCCACATTGAAAGGAGACAGCCTCAAGTGTCGACCCCTGGGTAAAGTGTTACAACTGGGCATGTTCTACCAAGAGGAAGCCTGAAGGAGACCCGGGACCCAGTGGAGAGAATATGGCCTGGGAATGCCTCGATGTCTCCCCAGACAAGCTGGAGGACTTTCTTCTTTTTTTTTTAAAAAAGTGGTTGTCATGAATTTTTTTATCTGAGTGCGTCATTCATAATGCAGCTTTGCAGAGTTTTTGACATTTAACAGTTTTCAAAACTTGATATCTGAGTCTCTTAGTTTCAGACTAGTAGGTTAGTCTAATTTTTTCCTTGTTTAGTCGACTAGGAAATTAGTCACCAGGAACATCCCTAGTCTAAAAGCATTTTATCTACAGCATTTATACAATACTGCGTGCTCTAAAATGCATCAAGTCAGTGACGGTATAATCCTACAATGACATCCCCTAGATTATCTGCTGAAGAGCTCTTTATGACTCGAGGTGACAACAGTTAATGTAGCTTGTCCATGTTACATAACTTGACATTGGTTACCTAAAACAATTTCCTGATGTGGTACAAGATGCACATGAGAAAGCACCCTTCACTAATACAACTCTGCTATCACTTAGATCCAGTATGTTTTTTAAAAAAAACTTGATTGATTTAACATGCGTAGCAATCAGGGTTTTTCCTGGCGTGGAGCTGGTCTTTGTGCAGGAAACTACGCATACAAGCACAAATGCTTCATGTAAAGTAGAGCAAATGAGACACTTTTATTGCATGCCAGTGCTAATTGTTTTTCCTCTTGCACTAGCTAAAGCTAAAAAAAAAAAAAAAAAAAAAAACAAGAAAAAAAAAAAACACTGGTAAAAAAAAAATCTTGCCAAAACAAATACAGAAGAACCCCCCCCCCCCTTATTATAACACCACTAGAGGGAGCCAGTGAGCCATTAGCAGCATAACCCATTGGTGTCATTCTGAAAGAGGAACTTACCAAGAGGGTTGGCACCAATAAACACGTCAGCAAAGTTTCTCTTCGGCATCTGGGGAAGTGAGTTGATATAGTTCCTCGCCTGGGAGAAAACAGAAACAAAGAATTGTACTGTAAAAGCAAACTGCAGAAGATTTTCAAGAAATAAGGCAGCTTTTAAACTGCAAAAATGTGCAATATTTCGATAGAACTATGATGCTAAACTGAATTTGCCTGTTGCAAGACAAACTGTACATCCTCCCATTAAGCCATGTTCCAAGCAATTTAACTAACACCCAAATCACATGCATTACACAAACACTGTGTTATTATTTTCATAGTCAAATGGGATAGATGATCAGAACACACTGGCTGCACTGGCAGAGCACTCTCTTAAGCCTTGCTGTGACAAGCATGACAAGTCAAAGAGTTAAAAGGGAATGTGTGGCATGAGAGCAGAGGACAGTATGCAGAAAGGAACTGGTAGGAAATATTTTAAACATCAAGTCTAGTTGCATTTTTCTCTAAACAGTCATGTAGCTATCAGCTGACGGATGACTGCAGCATGGCCCTGATTCCGGCTGTGGGGAAGAGACGGGGCATGTGGGAAGACGAAGGGAACTTGTCTCACCTCGTGGCTGGGCATCCTGCTTATTAGGGAGGCTGGGGGCGTCCCTGTCAGGCGCATTATCTGCTGCAGCTGGTTTATATCTAAACCTTCTGAGTCAAGGGGTATCATAACATGGAGGTCAGCACATCAAAGAGCAGGTGTAGTTAGGAAGGCTGATGTATAGAAGGGGTAGGGACTGGGGTGGGAACACACACGGGGTGAGGATGAGGAGGATGTGAGAGAAAGGAAGACAGTTTCTAAACTTTAATATAAAGAAAACCTTCATTGTCTGCAACCTATATTCAGATAATCACGAACACTGTGGCCCAGTTTGGCACTAAAGTTTTTGTTACTGTCACACAAAAGTTATCAGCGGGACTCTGAAAAAGTCATAGTACATGCTGGAAAGAAGCAGAAATCAAAGCACTGTGCTCAAATGGGATAAAAGCGGAGTGTTAAGAGCAAAACAGGTGCAGCTAAGAGGTAGTAGCATTGACACCAGGTCGTAGAATAAAGAGCCAGGGGAACACAAAGGCAACGGGAAATAGGGAGGACGGGCAATGCAAAAGAAAAGGAAAAAACAAATAAATAAAACAAAACTGGATGGGATGGCACTCACAGACTCTGAAGAGATTTTCATCAAGAGCTCGGGCCCTGGCGTTCCGACGAGCATCATTATAAGCTTCAACTGATCAATATCTACCACACTCACATGAAGGAAAACAGAAAGGATGGAGAACGTAACGGGGACAGAGGGGTGAGAGGTACAACTGTCGATGCTGTCGCCTGTAACTGATAAAGGTCGACTTATTCAAAATAAAAAACATCAAGCACCAACTAAAAATCATACAACGTCACACTAATGCATAAATACTCACAGATGAGTTCACTATAGCACTTACTGTGGCTGTGTGAAGTATTAGCTTAAAGGCGTACTTAAAAATGACTGAACGTAGTTGCAAGAGAAAATATCAAAGCAAATTATAAATGAAAGACAAGAAGCAATCAGAGTTGGAGGTGATCTTGGTGGAGTTAACAGGCTACAGTGCTGTAGTTTCTGTGTCTGCTGTGGTGAAAAGAAAAAGCAAAACTTTCACTTCACCCATCACAAACAAAACAGAAAGTCTGGCTGCAATTTTCATCCCTCGGATTCACGTGAGTTGAACATGGACGTTTGCAAAAGCTGCTTTTATTCTGGGCATGCTCTTTTATAAATGTAATTCTTGTTGTTTTCTACCTGAATTCTTGTTGGTGTCTAAAGAAGTCCTTAGTTTTTTTTTTCCTCATCTATCTGCTGGGTCAGGGATGAGATACTACTCTAGGTGGAGGAGCTCAAGTATCTTGAGGGTCTTGTTCACGATTGAGGGGAGACTGGAGGGTGAGATTGACATACGGATTGGGGCGGTGTCTCTAGTGATGCGGATGCACTGACTTGTTGTGGTGAAGAGAGAGCTGATAATAAAAGCTAAGCTGTCATTTTATTGATCAATCTACATTCCTACCCTCACCTATGGTCACCAACGGTGTGGATAGTGGCCGAAAGAATGAGGTTGGATACAAGTGGCAGAAATTAGTTTCTTTCAAAGGGTGGCTGTGCTCTCCCTTAGAGACAGGGTGAGGAGCGCGGCAATTTAAGAGGGACTCGGAGTAGAGACGCTGCTCCTTCACATCCAAAGGAGGCAGTTTGGTGATTCGCACATCTGACTAGGATGCCTCCTGGATCCTTCCTGGGTAAGGTGATTCGGGGATGTCCTGTGACTTCTGTATCCCCCCAGATGAGCTGGAAGAAATGGCTGCGTAAGGGAAGTTTGGGTATCTCTGCTCAGACTGCTGACCTTGTGACCCGAACCCAGATAGGCGGTAGAAAATGGATAGATGAATATGCATTAAATTAGGTGTGCAACTAGTATTTATAATTCACTGTTTAAGTCTAATAAACAATAAACAATAAACAATCACAGACTACTGAATCTACAAAAATTTGAGAATCTGGAACAGTGTTTATAATTGTTAGTAGAGACAAGCTGAAACTATAAAATAATTGTCACCAGTTTCAGATAATCATTTCATCCATCAGCAAAAATTTATGAACTAATTACTGCATCTCTACTCTGCAAAAATGTCACCAAAAAGCATGCCAAGAATTCTCCAAATCACATCTAACGAACACTTTGAAGTGATTTGCTCATGCTACTGTTCACACACTACTAACTAGTACCCAAAATATAAACCACATATACTTGTAGTATGTCTACTATTTAACATTTTTAATCTTAGTCACATAGGAGTGCACCTGTACTTACACTGTACAAAGGCTAATGAGATGCATTGTATCCATGATCCCTCCCATTCTACTCATGTGCAGAGATCAGCTTTCATTCAGACAAGTAAAAGGAGACAGACCAGAAAGACTGCTTGCTGTATATTCAAACAAGCACTGTGGGTTGGTAGCTCCACTACATCACAAAGCAGTTTCAACACATTCAAGCACACATACCCCTGCAAGGCATGCAGTGAAGAAGGTGTAGATGGGCTGATTGATTAGTTAGAGCAGGAATTATGAACACATTATGAAACAGATTTTGATCTTTAACAAAACCACCAACTCGGTGTCGTGTGCTACCTTCTATATTTAAAGGTGTGCATGTGTGTGTGTGCGTGCGCCAATTTACAGGGTTTTCCGGTGTGTTTTTATATCAAATCACATGACAGCTCTGCTGGTGTGTAAGGGTTTTGTGGGAGGGAAACAGGAAGGTACTGTATCGTGGAAAAGCAGTGGAGATAAAAGTGGGCAGCATTGAGTCATAGACCACAGGGCACTATTAACTCCATATGAGAGTGTGTGTGCATATCATGCACGCACACGC